>JAHZND010004728.1:0-16050 GCA_027744115.1 Acrocyrtus sp. NNG-2020 | reverse complement strand
AAATCACCTCGCACTTCACGCCTTTCACAACACGGAAAATGAAGCTATGCGAGCTGAGAGCTGTTACCAGCTTGCAAGATCTTTTCATATACAGGTAGGTACATGATAAAAACAAACATTTAACATTCATTTAGCTTCTTGTCTGAAACTTTTTTATTTATATTTATTTTAAACATTTTATTTCCAACTTTTTTTTTATTTTCAACTTTTTTTAGGGTGACTATGACCAGGCGTTTCAGTACTATTACCAATCAACTCAGTTTGCAACCCCAAATTTTGTTCTTCCTCACTTTGGACTAGGTCAGATGTACATATATCGTGGTGATACAGAAAATGTAATATGAAAAGAAAATTGAAATATGAAAGAATTTAAAAAGTAAAGTATAGCCAATAAAATTAATTAGCCAATTTTTGTGACAATTTTCTACTTTTCTTGTAGTAACACGGCAGTAAAGTTATTCCGCGATAAAGTTAAATTACCCGTACCTCCTGAAATTAGTAATAATATAGGATCCTTGAATTACAGGTTAGCAGCAGTATTAGAACATTTATGGTTTATTAGCTGTAGAACATTTATAGTTTTATTTTTAACAATGCTTGACTATTGTAGACTGGGAAATTTTGGTGATGCTCTCGGCTTTTTTGAAGAATCGTTAGCAAGAGCTAAAGTGGAATCAGAAAAGGGGGAAGGCCAGTATTATAATTCGATATCAGTTACAACATCTTATAATCTAGCCAGGGTTTACGAAGCAATGTGCAACTATGGAGAAGCCGAAAAGCTTTACAAGGATATTCTGAAAGAGCACCCAAATTATGTCGACTGTGAGTGAATTTTTTAACATCAAGTAATAGTAATAATTTTATAAACTATAGTGAAATGGATGTTTTTATTTAGGTTATCTTCGGCTTGGCTGCATGTCTAGGGATAAAGGTCAGATTTACGATGCTTCTGACTGGTTCAAGGAAGCTCTGCAGCTAAACAAAGAACACCCTGATGCTTGGTCCCTTATTGGAAATCTTCACTTGAGTAAACAGGAATGGGGGCCTGGACAGAAAAAGTTTGAACGAATCCTTAAAGTGAGCTGTGCTACATCATCTGCTACGAAGCTTGTACCACATTTATAGCAATGTGGGAATCGCGATTAAAAAAATTTATTTTTCGCTGTGTGCAGAACCCTGTCACTCAAAATGACCCGTACTCAATGATTGCATTGGGAAATGTGTGGCTCCAGACACTTCATACGCCTAACCGTGATAAGGACAAGGAAAAGAGGCACCAGGAACGTGCAATCAATATCTATAAAGCAGTATGTACCAGTTAGTTATTTTTATAGTGAGCATAATTTTATAGTGTATTTGTGATTTTTGTATGATGGTTTAATTTTATAACTTTATGAAATTGGAATAGGTTCTCCGTGCAGATCCGAAAAATATTTGGGCTGCAAACGGAATCGGGTGTATTCTTGCACATAAGGGTTGCATTAATGAAGCTCGTGATGTATTTGCTCAAGTTAGAGAGGCAACAGCCGATTTCAGCGATGTTTGGCTGAATATTGCACACGTCTATGTCGAACAGAAACAGTATGTCAGTGCAGTTCAAATGGTAAATGGTTCAATAAATAAGCATAAATAAATAAATATAAGTATACCCAATTAACATTTACATTAACATTCTAATGATTTGAACTTTTTAATTTATAGTACGAGAACTGCATGAAAAAGTTTTATAAATGTCACAATATAGAAATCCTGCAGTACCTAGCCAGGGCTTATTACAAAAGTGGTAAGTTAAAGGAAGCGAAATTATCTCTGTTGCGGGTAAGTAAAATTTTTTGTTGTTTTGTGATAAAGATAAAAGACTTAAGCTAAAGCTTAATAGCAATGTTTTGTATTGATAGGCACGAAGAATTGCCCCTACCGATACAGTGATCTTGTACAATTTAGCGTTAATTTTACAAAAGCTGGCAACACAGATTCTTCGTGACGAGAAGTCAACCCTTCAATTAGTACTCTCAGCAGTTCATGAGTTGGGATTGGCTCATAAATACTTTCAGTACCTTTCTATCAACGGAGACCGACAAAAATACGATCTTGGTCAGGCTGCTGCAGAAGCACAACAATGTCAAGATCTTCTGTCCCAGGCCCAGTATCACGTCGCAAGGGCCAGAAAACTGGACGAGGAAGAGAAAATGCTTCGCAAGAAGCAGGAAGAGGAGAGGGAAGCGTTCCGAATGAGACAGATGGAGGAAATGGTTAGTCACCTGGCACTTTATACTGGTATATAATACAAATTATTTTTATGCATTTAGTCATACTACTACTACTTTCTGTATTACATAGAAAAAAGTGGAGGAGCGAAGACGAGTGGAAAAGGAAGAAAAGCTTCGAAAAAGGGAAGACTACAAGGAGAAAACTAAAAGCGTTTTGGTATTTGTTGAGCCTCCACCGGAAACAAAATCAAGTAAGAAGCGCGGTAGGAGGAGGGATGATGACGATATCATTTCTGATGGTTCGAGTGATGCCGGCGGTGATGAGAATGCGGAACCTAAACAGAAAAAGAATCGTCGCGAAAAGGGAGGGAAAGAGGAACGTGGAAGGAGCAGGAAGCGACGCGAACCTAAAGCAAAGGGTCGCAAAAAGAAGGAGGAGGACGATGGACTTTCGAAAAAGCAGAGAATGAAAATTGTGTCCAAGGCCACAATTTCATCGTCAGATGATAGCGATTCAGATGATGGGAAGAAAAAGAGGGAGTTGAGGTATGAACTAGTAATAGTTTTGTGGAGTCCTTGCACTTTTTCAGATTATTTTATCTTTTAATAAAATCTTGCGATTATATAAATAGGGACGAAAGTGCAAGTGGCGATGAGGGAGGTACCAAGCGTATTATATCGTCGGAATCAGAGGGAGAAGGACAAAAGGAGAGAAAAGCAACGCGAGCAATTGATGATGATGATGAAGACAACAAATCCCGATCTAGATCCCGCTCTCGTTCAGGATCTTCTAGATCATCTCGATCACGGTAAAAAAAAATATATTTAAAAATTAAAATATTTAAAAATTTAAAAATTATTAATAATTGATCAAATTATAAACTATCAAATCAAAATCTTAGATCTAAAAGTCGCTCAAAGTCTAGGTCTGCTTCTCGCTCTCCCTCACGATCAAAATCAAGATCCAAGTCTAGGTCCAAGTCAAGGTCAGTTAATTATTTTATTGGGTTTTTGACTTTTGACCATGTTAATTAATTTCTTTTTTTAAATAAAAACTTTTTATAAAAGGTCTGCCAGCAGGTCCAAGTCGAGGTCTTCCCGCTCCGGTTCCCGTTCAAGTGGATCCCGTAGATCTCGATCTCGTTCTAAATCTAGCCGGTCCCGATCCCGTTCTCCATCACGGTCAAAGTCTAGATCAGTCTCTAGGTCCAGATCACGATCCAGATCAAAATCCGGATCAAGATCTAGATCAAATTCCAGATCAAAATCGAGGTCAAGATCCAGATCGAAATCGAGGTCCAGGTCTAGATCCAGATCTGGTTCGCCCTCGGAGTAAAATGTTTTTGTTAGTTTTTGTAAAAATGACATTATTTTAAATAACCTTTCACGGCTTCGGGCAGTGCTTTTATGTTAGGCATTGCCTATTCCATGCACAGAAAGACGTTCCCAAATGACAAACGAATTTTTTGATTTGTTGCGGGTAAACCACCGACAGCTCATGTTCAGTTAGCATTAGCTATCGGTGCAAATCTACTAAGACAAACAAGGTATCTATGGTGACTAGGGACACAACCCCCATTTTATCAGCTAAGTGTGAAAGTTGCCTCTTTCGTTGGAGATGTCTTTTTTGACGTTATACGTAAATATGTCCTCCATAATTTATGTAGACTATTGTAAATGTTTGATTTCATTGTAAACGTTTTCATTTTTAACCTGATTGGTTTTTTAAACTTTTATTTTTTAGATTAAAATTTTAGAGATAATCTTGAAGAAAGTAATCTTGAGTATAGTCGCCTTGAGCGCTAAAATTGCTGAAACAAATTATATTTATATAGAAGTATTTTGGTTCTTCAAGGAAAACTTTTATTTTTAATTGATAAACTGTAGCCGCCAGTTCAATAAAAACATTTAAAGCGTCAGTGACGAAAAGTAATCTTCGTGGTTTTATATATTCCAAGAGTAATACAAGAAATCTTTCAAACAGATACGTACGTTTTCTGCCTTTAACTGATCTTTGTTAGCCTATAACTGTAAGTTATGTAAAGCTATCTGTTAATGATAATGACACAATAATAAAATACAAGTACTCAACATTATCACAGTTTTTGTAGGTGTTTGCAGATTAATTTGAGAAAGCACATCTTTTAGTTAGCAAAATTTGGACATCCAGTCAAATTTGGTCTTCCAGTTTTCTGGAAGACGGATGCATGAACTCAATCTCACTGTGCCCCGGATGGATCTATTAGACTCCAGTTAGTTACCGGATTTACCTTGCCACTTTCGGTTTGCATGTTAGCATAGCTTTGGTAGGATCTTTGGCGCTAATCCTTCATTAAAGTGGCCCGCACTTTTATCTTTTCTTATATCTTTTGATTTTTGCATGGACGGACACAGCTGAAATGAGAAATTGCAGAGAAGGACAGACTCCTCTGTATTTTGTTTATCTTGTACTTTCTTTAAAACATAGTTTTCTTGTTTGGTTGTACTCTGCTTATCGAATTCACATAAATTACTTTTGTGGCCTTTTCCATCTTTTCCAGGAACGAGAAGAGCCAAGGGAGAGGAGTTATCTAGCGGAGGATTTCATCAACATCATTTATTAATGCGACTTTTCAACCAGTTTAAAAGTGAAGACACGTTCCTCCAAGGAGGAAAAGAGGAGAAGATGATGAATGACCAAAAATAGATAAAGGGAATGGCAAAAGTGATCTCTTCTCAAAAATGAGCTGGGAAAACGTCCTGCTTCTAGCTAAACCTGAAAAAGGGAAATTCCTTTTTAAGAAAACCTCTGCGGCTTAGGTAAAAAGACAATGCTGGCATTTCTATCCCTCCACTTAACATCATTTTTCTTGTGACCATACACCCCTCTGAGCTTTTATCTGTTGCTGCCCACTTACTTTACAAAAAAAACTTTATTTTTGAGACCACTTTGTTAGGGAGAGAGAGAGAGAAAGAGAAGAGAAAAAAGAGGAGAAAGCATTTCCCCTTTCCCTATACAAAATTGGCACTGCATTATGCATGGGACAAGAAATTGTGAGGTTGATAAGGTGGATGGCGTACCGTGCTCACGTTTCACCTATCAAACTTCTTTCCCCTTTTTCTCCGTTTCCCCGCTCGTCAAACTCATCTGAAAAGGATACTAGCTTGGTAAATGGCTGCGGTGCATTTTTAAAAGCAATGGGAAATCCCAAATAAATAATTTCCCACTTGAATCTGCACAACAAACCCCATTCATTCACTGCTGCTTACAGTATAGTACAACTTTTAATGAGAATCTGAGCAAACGTTTAATTAAAAAATTTAGGAGTCATGCATACAGCTCACAGTCATCTCTTATTTTTATTACCACTACCACTGCCATGTAATTTTGTTATTTCCAAAAGATACTCTATTCAAAGGTTTTTCTTAACGCCAACTTAATTTTGAATGTTTTGCATGTCTACGGGCTGTTGTGGTAGTGACTACCAGGAAAGTATTAGAAGTAAATACGGCTCTGGATTAGCCTTTTATTTTCACAGGTGTCTTTACTACGCTACGGCTACATTTTTTATAAACTTTCACCACTACATAGATCAAGCACCATCACACCAACTCGATTGGTGAACTCGAATTCAAAATTGGTTTTATAACCTCGGAAAGCCAGCAGCGACTATCGATTAAATCAACGAGGTGCAGCAAAAACTATCATTTATCACGACGAGGAAGAGGAAGAGACAAGATGGCATTTTTCGCATATTTCGTCATCCGTGGGTGGAGACAAATAATCTGGCGTCAGTAAATGAGAAAATGTGAGTAACAGCATAAAAAAGGAGCTATCTATTTTACTTTGTAATGGAGGATACATGTATATGAGTAGGAAAAGGAACATAAATAATTTTTTTTGTGTTTCGCTCACTTGCTCGGTACGTACGTCACAAAATAAGTAATTCTTGTGACAAAAAAAGAACTTTTTTTTCTCTGAGGGAGGGAATCGACAAGGGAAAATGTTTTTTTAGCTTGACTACAGCTACTCTTTATCTAGAGAATAGAATAGGAACAAAGTTCAATTGAAAAAGTTTATGCAAGTGCTTCCACTCAAGATGATGGAGGATGAGGGGAAAGAAAGGAGAAAATGAAATTAAGCCAATCTGCTTTTTGTAGGATTTTGAGGCCGTTTTATCCAAGTGTCTGTTCAACTCTGTTCCTTTAATCTCACATTGTAAGAAAATGACTGGTGGGGCAAAAGTTGAGAAAAGAAGTGATCGCTCATATAATCGCAAAAACTTGTTTAGCAATGAGTAATTATGGCTCTATCAAAACAAAAATGTGCAATTAGTAGGAAGATTTTTAATTAGTTTAGTAAGCACATGCACACACTTCCAATGTTGCTCATATTTTTACTAATTACACTTTTTACTGGAATTTAGTCATATGGGGCAATGTGATACGTGGAAGGTAAAGGTAATCAATTTCACTAATTTGTTTATTGATGTGACGTCCGGTCATTCACATATTTTTGGGCATACTGCTCCTCCCGCCCAATTGGCTTTTGAGGACGAGTAATTTTTCGTGTCTTGTTACGACGGAGAAATTGTGTCAACTTTTTTTTGCGGACATGAGAAGAAAGTGAAAGGGCTTTGGAATGCTTTGGAAAAAAATATTTCGCCTGATGGAGCCAGTGACAATTTTGTTTTGTATGTATGTACTATCTAGAAAGTAAAGTCACCTGCCACAAACGTTGCCTAAATTATACAGGATTAAATGGGGAGAACAGAAAATTTCCATTTCATGATTAGTCCCTACAATTCCAGAAAATATTTTTTTCTCTTAATGTTAGTACGTAGTATTTTGACAAACTTAATTCCACTCATATTCCTTTTGCTGTTATGTGTAAAGAAAATATTTTTTTAGAGTTTAACAGAACATGTTGTAACCATTCTCTTAAAGCTGAATAATTTCATATGTTTCTCAGCTGCAACTTCCAATTTGCATTTGCTACTACGTATTTACTCAATAAATAGTGAAGATCACTTCCCCATGAAAATTCATTTGAGAGAAGCCGCAGCCACACACTTCCTGACTTTCTCCTTGAAAACTTACTTAAAATTAGTGCCTCCTGGCTAAAGACCTGGCTAAAGCTCCACTTGCTCTTAAGTCATTTAGACTTTCTCCACCTTTTTACGTAAAACTATTTTGCGGGCTCTCCCATTACAATAACTTCCATTTCCCCATTTACAAAGCCACACAATATATTTCTGTACTAGTACCTCCCCTACTTTTCCCTTGGGAACTCTGTCACACTTTCTGGAGCAAACAAAAATGCGGGCCATTTTTTATTTTAAATGTGCTAATCAGGAAGGAGCCAGTAAACATCAATCCAAAAGAAGGAGCAATTTCTGCCTTTCCCTCCACAAAAATAGAGCGGAGGCATTTAGCCGTATAGTCACCCAAAGAGTGTTGCTTTTTTGATGATCGCCGTCGTGATGGAAAAGGGATATAAAAAGTAGCAATTTTTTACCCATAATGGCTAAACGCCTTGATTACTCCGAAAATAACAAGCCATATGGCATTCTTCGTCGGCGCATCACATGTCAGCTAAAAAAATGAAAGGGAGAGGATAATCAAACCTCATTTTCTTTCCGCTCTGTCTCAACTCCAAGAATAAAATATGCTCGCTCACTTTTCCTAAACTTTTTTTTCCTCCCTCCTTCTCCAAACTACTCTCCTCCATCTTCACTTCCATATGCCAGCTTATTTTTCAGTTGGAAGAGAAAGTTAAAAAAAATGAATTTTGTAGAAAAATATCTACACAGGGAGGGAAAATAAGTAGGACAGGATGTGAAAAGGGGTTGCTTTACTCCCTCCTTCCCCTTTTTGCAGAGACAAAATAAAAAATAAAATCTTCCAGATCGACTCGATAGTTGCCCTCTCCAATAATGGATCTGAAGATGGAAGGAAGAGAAAGTTGGAGTATTTTTTTTCTCTAGCTCCAGTGAGACCTTTTCTTCTCATTCTAGTCTGGGAATGGTTGAGTAAAAAAAGTATTTTTTGGGGAATTCACGTAATAACCTAATAAATAAATAAAATCGTGAACACATTCCCTTTTCCCTCAAATACAGATCCAGCTGTGGCGGAAGTATACATTTGGATGTTGTAGTGTTTTAAAGACCTTCTCATTTTTGCCAGCGGAACAAGAAAAAAAGTTTTTTTTTGTGTTTTGTTCTGGCTCTACTGCAAAATAAAATCATGGCCGAGATGGAATTCTTCGAGAAAAAAATCCTCGCAATTTTTTTTTAANTCTACTGCAAAATAAAATCATGGCCGAGATGGAATTCTTCGAGAAAAAAATCCTCGCAATTTTTTTTTTAAAAGTGCTCTCTGGCTCCCTATCGTTGACGTAATCAATGTGGGAGCTATAACTACTATTTGTGATGGTGATAATGTAAGGCGATGATGATGTCAGTAGAAAATGAGGCAAAAAAGGGAGACTACATGACTATGACGAGTGACCTTTCTTGGGAGAGTGACGCTCCTGGGCAGATCACTGGTGAAGTGGATTTTGAAAAATTATTCCAGAATAAGTATCTGGGAGAGGAGAAATAGTGTTGTTCTAAATAAAAATTGTTGTAGTAAGACAAAAGCACTTGAAAATAGGATATCCCCAGCAGTATATTTTTGAGGAGGGTTTTACGTTTCGCAAGGGTTCATTATGTGCTAAGTTGTGTGCTTTGCTTGTTGAATGTTTCGGCTCCCACACACACCACGAAAAAAAAACTGAAGCTGAAGGTTTGCCTTACTCGTGCTATACGCCACAGTGCCACTTTAAGTTGATGTGAGGACGATGAGTGAGGATATGCTCGTAATATGGTGCAAGTATGACAAGCTGGCGGGATAAAAGGGAGTGTGATGCGGGAAGGCACCGGAATGGAAACGGAGCGAGCCCGTATAAAACTTGTTGAAACTGATCCAGACCATGTAGTTTCTCCTTACTGCTGCTTTCACTCACTCCACGAAAGTGAAAGGTGGCTCCAAAGAGAAATTCGGTGAAAAAAATATATATTCCGGTTTGGAAAATACTCTTACACTCGTTTCCCGTCTTTCCCCATTTCCGTTTCTGAACAGTTTTTAATACGATACGTCAAAGCAATAGATAAATTGATAGATTTTTAACTGAAAAATTCATTTTCATTATATTTTTCGGAAATATTTTTAACAGTTTAAAAAATTTAACTGAAGTAAGTGAATTTTTTTTCTAAAAAATGAAAGTTTAACTTCCAAAAATAAATAGTATAACTGGTGAAAAAGCACATCTTCTTCAAAGTAAGTTGACAACTAATTTTACTAACTAAGTAATTTTATCCGCTTTAATTATTGTAGTTAATTTCCTCAGATTATTCCATTTTTTGCTAATTTTACCTTCCAAAAATAAATTTCTAGAGGCAATCGCAATTTTACTACATCTTTATTTTTTGTGACAAAGTCCAGAGTCCAGGAATTTTCTGCTGCTGTTTTGAGGTAGGAGTGGGGCCGACGCGGTGTCTGTGTACTAGTACCCGTTTGTTTTGTTCGCATCTCCACACTTTCCACCAGGAAATAGGACTGCATTCCTTTCTCTCAACAATTCCGACCTTTTCCAGCCTCATAAAAATGTCCTACCTTCATTTGGTAAGTGCAGCAAATTTTTCTACCTTATATATAGTATTCATTAAGCTAACTACACCCGCATACGTTTTTTTTTTTACTATTTTGCCATTCATACGTTCCACTTTGCCCCAAGTCCCCTAATTTTCGAGAAAAACTTTTGATTTTTTTCCCCTCATACATAAATTGCTGGTGAAATGACCCAATTCGCATCCACGTCCAGACACTATAAGCATCAATTATGCACCCAATCGTTGTCCGGCCAACTTTTTAAAAAGTGCAAAAAGTTTGTGTAACCATCGATTAAGTTTTTCTTTGTATTTGGGTTAGCCCTCATCACAATTAAAGGTAACCTTTCGTAATTTCTTTTTTTGGCGCCATGACACCCAACAATACATTTTTCTTCAAGCTCACCTATATAATGAAAAGAACTGCAAAAATTATGTTAAAAGTTCGACATGCAAATCACAATCACCAACTTTGGCAAAGTGGCTTTTTTTAATGTGGGAGCCCATTTTTATTTCGCCATTTCCCCACCATATGAAAATCCACTTTTTTATTTTAACTTGTTGCTTTTATCAAGTAAGCTCTCTATTACGCAATAACGTATTCGAGTAAAAGGCGAAATTATTGTTTTTTTTTCATTATAAAAAATCCTTTCAAGTATCGATTACAGGACAAGGGCAGGATTACGTATAGCTTGCTCACTTAAAAGAAAAAAACAAATCCATAATAGGGAAATACACAACTGGTCAAATTTCACAACTTAAATCTTTTAATCTCCGATTGCTGCAAACTTAAATTTTGAGGCTATCAGCCCACTGATAATCTCAAAATAGAACGGTGGCACTTGGCTTTCGCTCCGAAGCGGAATTGAGCAACTCCGCTACATACATATCTTGGAAAGTTAAAAGATTTTTGTTATAAAGTTTTTTTATATGGCCTACTACAAATAAAAATCAATCATGTCGCAATAATAAAAAAAAGGAAAGTGGAATGGGGACCGACCACCTCCATTTCACCTAACTAATCCTCATCCCACTCTGTTTACTTACTGTTTGCAACCCATTCATAACATTTCCCTTCTGGGAAGACTGACTAAACTGCTTTCGCTTGATGATAATAATATGCAGGGAATTTGTGAGGATTTTACCCGAAAGAAAAGGAGCGCACACAAAAGAAAGGAAAATGTAAGTGTTTTGTGAGGGGAGAACAAAGCAAAAATTCGTTTTCATAACAGTCTGACAAGACAAAAAAATTTGGCACTGTAATCTTTATGCTGGAGCGAAAGAGTTAGACATTTTTATCCTTTTTTTCCACCCACTACCACCACCACCCCGGCACACTCACACTACAAAGCTAGCATTATTTTTGTGGGCTAACGCGCTAGTTAAAAAAGAGAAAGTTGCTAAATTAGCCTAGTACAAATTATCTTCTTTTCTGCAAATTATAGGGGGAAATGGGCTAAAAATTTGACCAATTTTTTTACTCCGTGAGTTCTTGGCTACACGCGGTAAAAAATGTATATCTATATTTATTTCTGACAATTTTCCGGAAGTATGTGAAAGGAGTGAGTTATATATGTTCAGTTTTTGCCAATCTGCCAGTTTAACTAGGAAGGGCACCAGGAAATTAATTATTTTGTGAAGGTCCCAAAGAAAATTACAAAATTGAGAGGAATTCATAAAATATTTAGTAGTGGGGCGAAGTGAGACTAATAAAAATTTAGGTTGCGAATTCACCACTTTCTTTTGTCTATCAGAAAATTGGCAGAGAGCAAGTCACCTGTCGTGAATTGCAACATGACTTCCTTACAAACGACATAAAATTCAAAAGTTAGTTTTTGGCTGTAATTTAGCAATAAAAACTTTTTTTCTGGTATATCAAAAAAAAAACATTTTCACGTAGTCTGTACGGTGACGGTCAAACACCAAAAACGGACAGTCAATTTGATGAATTAAGTAAATTATCTCGTTTTTTCCTCTCTGGTGAAATTAAAAATTGGGTGGATAGTAAAAAATGCAACAGCTCGGCTGACTAAACGGTATGCCGTCTCTGTCGATTAGATAGGTTTACTACTTGTGAAAAAATCAATTTTTTCCAATTTTACATTCCAAGTGATATGATATGAGGACGATAACTAGCAACTGATAAAAAACGTACACTCCGTGCATTGAGCATATTTTAAAAAAATATTATGTAGGCAGATAAGTATTTTCGCATTTCTTACGTTGTTAGACTCCTTCTGCCTACGTCAAACCGTTTTTTTATTTCTGCGGCGTATCCGGATAGAAAAACAATTGTTCCATTTTCGTATCAGCAGAGGTAAACAAGTTATTACTGAGTGGAGAGCTATTTTGAAGGTATGAAGGGCATGGAGAGTGGATGGCGGGATATAACAAAAAAAAGAAATTATGTATACCCGTCTGGAAATAAATCGTGGCTCTGAAATTTTGTTATCAGCTCACAGCTCACTCGTCCTCTCTCCTCCCTGCTATATATTGCTTTTGGTGACGGACAGCACATAATTTATTCAAGTAGTCTAAAATCTCATATCCTTTTCTATCAGCGTTGCACAATTAAGCCAGCATGTGGGGAGTTGTACCGTTAAAATCGGCCTTTAACGTTTTATCATTGTAAAAGTCTCCGGCAAAATATTACCGTCCTGGAGAAAAGGTCGGAGAGGGAACGAAAGAGAACAGAGACACTCTGCCGTTCTATTCCTCCAAACAAAACAAGATTAACTTTTGGTGGGGCACACAATGGCTTGTAGGGGAAAAAGGACAATGAAATTTATTGTAGGTAGCTATGAAACCTGTTACGGTTACTAACGGCAAAACCATTTTCTACTGAGTATGCCATGGCTTGTCTCACTAAAAAAACAGACAAAAAGCAATTTTTTTTATTAGCTAGCGAAAAAATAAAGCTTCATTTTTTCTTTTCTGCTGGGAAATGTTGTTTCCTCTGCTCATTGTAGTTTATTTGCATAATTATATTATAAATTGTGGAGGGTGGAGTGACGAACTGGCAATAAAAGTGAACCTGTACAGGAAATCAGACTGCTTCAACGTCACACCAACAGAATTTTTTTTTACAAAATATTTATTGGGTGAGCTGCAAAAAAGACCTTCACATTTCCACAGAGTGCCCAAACTGCACAATAAATCCATTAAAAAAATTTATCCAAGTTTTTTTATGTTCTAATCCCCGCACTAGTAGTATACTTCTTGTGTCCATTTTGTCACAGTTTTTTTTTGCTCCGGAGATGGCAACAAAGGAAAAAAGGATAATAATGCATGTAAAGCGACATTGTCTGTGTTTACGCTATGCAGCTTTTTTTATATATATTTGTGTTCTCATTGTCATTGTTTTCTCGGCTTCTTCCCTTACAAAAAAACTGAAAAAACAAAAAATCCTCCCTTGCATAAACCCTAAAACCACAAAAATGAAGGGAAAAAAGTTAATAAAAGGACCGGGGAAACAATGAAAGGTCACTTATCTGCAATGCAGTGGTGGTAGGATAGTGCAGCCAGTACACTGTATTTCTTTTCCCTTTCCCCATTTTCTAGAAACAAGTTCCGAATTTTAATTTTAAATGCACTTCCCTGTTCCGCTGCCTGCCAAACGCCGAAAAAACCGCAAAAATGCAACTTTTGTCTTTTCCAAACGACGTTGTCATAGAGCAAATCTACAGAGTACATTTAATTTTTTTCCCTTTGACTCGGAACCATCACATGTTTTGAGGAGTGAAAAACTGGAGGAAAAAAATTTTTTGTGTTCATCTCCACACAATTTGCCACCCGTACGGAAAAGGGTAATTTTCGCCAAGAAAAAATATATAATTTTCCAAGATGGATGGGAAATGAGAAGGAAATGGAATAGCCATCCGTTATTTGCCCATTTCATGCAGGTTGTACTCTCTTGCGTTTTATGAACTGACGGGATAGTTAAGAGCAGAAGTATAGGGGAAGAAGAATGTGCTGTAGCCATCTTCCCCATTCACAATTAATATCCGTATTCCTCAAGAGCTAAAATTAGTAAGACGGATCATTCTAATAAAACAGCAAACTGGCACTAATAACCGCCAAAAGCATCCAACAATGTCACCGACTACTACAATGGGAATATATTTTCTTTCAATGGGAATGAATGAGAGTATGAGAGGGGCTAGCCATTTTCATAGATATGGGGAGATGAAATGGATAAGAATAAAAAAAAAGTTGCATAAATCGAGAATATTCTTTTTCTTCTGTCGGACAAGAGCTGTGTTTCCTTCTCGAGTTTCATTGTCACTACTATCAGATAAGCGAGGGAGCTGAGGATGTGCTCACTTTTACCCAGTTGGCACATTTTTTGTGAGTTTGCCAAGAAAAAAAGGAACATTAAGAGTTGCCTTTCGGACTGGCAAAAATATTTTTTGTTATGCTGTTGGTGCTTTATTTTGGCTGAATAAAAAAGCAATTTTTTCCCGGGCACTACACAATTTCCATTTTTCCATACTTAAAAAAAGGAGGAAAAGGTCAAGCATTGGATTTTCAGAACGGAGAGAGTAATTTTTTGTCCGTAATATTGTAAAATTTATGGACATGCATAAAATAAAATATGAAAAGTTGGGGGAATTTGCATTAAGGATAATTAGCTTTTTAAGTATATCTCTGAATTATCTGGAGAGTGGCCTTTTATCTCAAAACTCAAAAGTCATGTCCAACAAAAGTTGGAAGATGATCATGTCTTGGTTAAAGTGGGATTTTACTATACAAAATTTTTTTGTTTACTCTCTCGCTTCCTTAGCCTCTTTTGGAGTGAAAATTCCAGCAGAAACTAAACTAAGAGAAGAATTGTTTTGGAAAAGTTTTTAGGAAGAGGAAATTGGTGAATTAGTAGCCCACTTTGTTTTGTGGAAGAGATGCCTCCTTGTGGTCACTTCACATTTTACTTTTCACTTTAATCATAATCAGAGTAAACAAGAATAATTAATTTTCTGCTGGACTTCCACTGTAGCCTGAAGGAGCTTTAGTGGAATGACACAGAAGAGTGCTGGAATTTCCAGCCAGAATGAAAAAGTTAAGTTGGTTCCTTAAAAAACCATCTTGAAAAAGTGCTTGCAGGCTGAGAAAGCAAATGTATGCAAATGGAGTCAGTCAATGTGATCAAAAAGCAGCTAGAAGCAAGCCAACCTTGCTATTTCCTTCTGTTAACTTTCTCGCAAATGGCTTCATTACTACTCCGTTTCGAGGACACATTTCAGACGGAAGACTGAAGGCTGCTTCGGGGCTTCAAGTCCATTACAGCAGAACAAACATTTTGAGTCACAGAAGAAATGTCAAAAGAGGCAAAGTGGGAAGTGGAATGCAGTTCTCGCCACCCTACATGTACATAATTTAACCAGTTGCACTGAAGCACAAATTTGAAAAGGCAAAATTCCACTGCTACCTTTTCATCCGTTGTCATCTTTCCCATCAAAGAAATTGTAATGAAGTTATAGGCAGCTATACACTCCTTCAAACTTTCAAATTGAAAACTAAAATGGGGAAAATGGGGAAAATGGCTTTCCAACAAAATAGTAATAAAACACTGATTAGAATGAACAATACCAAAAAAAGCATTTCCATTTTCAATTTGAAAACTAGAAGAAAAAAAACTTTCATCAAGGAAAAACACTCATCCTTGGCAGAAGAGGAAGGCTATTAGAATAATTTGTTTTTTGGAGGGTGACTTATGCACACTTCCCAACACTAATTCCTTTTTCTCTCTAATCCCAAAAAAATCTTCAAATCCCATGAAAGGGGTAACATGCTCCAAAGTGGGTAAAGTGCCACTCTTAATTCCAAATTTTTTTGGACCCTTATTGTTTTAAATATAATTTTTAAAAATGCAGTTTTCAGAGTAAGGAGAAGTTTAAAAAAAAGATAAAATATTCGGCAATGTACTGTCATCTCGAAAAAGAGAAGAGTTAAGCTGGTGATGGCATTGTCTCTTTTTATGTATTTTCTCTTCCTCACTCCCATTTGTTATGGCTCATAAAGTTGCAACTTTCCGCTTTGGTAATGGCACTTGTTGGCAGTGCACTACACACAGGGCGCTTATACCCACACCCGGAAAAATAATGTGCGCTGTTGAGTGAGCAAACAGTAAAAAAAGCGGCTCCAGTTTAAATGCCCTGGCATGTTTTTTTTTCCTCACTCCAATTTTCATAAGTGAGCCCATTTTGCCATTTCCC
>JAHZND010004727.1:0-111026 GCA_027744115.1 Acrocyrtus sp. NNG-2020 | reverse complement strand
CCAGAAATCGGCATGCCAATGCTCACCACAGCTCACTTTTGCTTTGTATGGGTATTCACATTACAGAGTTATTGCTGCTGTTAACTTTTACTTTTAGTAAAAAGGGATTTCGCAACTACCTAAAAAATTGCAGCAGTGATTCTACAAAAGCTAATTCAATCAATATGACTATTATGCAATCTATTATTTAAAGACCCTGACCTACACAATTAATGTTTTTGTTAAATAATATAGTAGATACTGGCCTTGGGAACCTCAAAAAAGCCCAATTATTCGGAAAAAGGCAGACAGCATTTTGGTGTCATCTTGCCCCACTACAGCTTCGCATTGCATTCACTCGCCAGAAATGACTTTTTAGCCACCACCTACACCGTCATTATCGTAGCCATCAGTCGTTAACTTTCCCTCGAAAGTTACTATTCCAAGAATAGTCTGAAATTTTTAGCTGGAGCTTGAACTATAAATAACAAACTTGTTAAAAAAGCTACATTCAGTATCCGTAGGCAACTACAAATTACTTACGTTAGCTTCCCTCAATAACGATGTTTTTTTTTATAATTTGGTTCAGTATATCATCACCTCCTTGGACCTTCGTCGGTTCCTCCTGCTGCATGCAGCCCTCCATCTACCGAATTATTCCTTTCACAAGAAAGCTTTTACCTAAGTCAGTAGCCTCATATTCCGTCTTTTTATGTTCCTTGAATCCTATTCCTTAATCCTAGCACTACTGCAGGCATCATACTTCCACACACACCATATCGGACTGTTGACATGGATGTACGAACAGCACACTTACATACCTTCCCACATTCCAATTTCCCATAATACGTCCTGTCCTAAATATATTAGCTGTATGGCTGAATATCCAAGTTTGCGGCAGAAGGCGGGGCTACTGCACTGGCAGCTCCGGTTTAAAACCTTCTCACATGTATCCTTCCCATCTTCTCAACAAGACTGTGCATGGTGCGCTACTGCTACTGTCCGTCAAAAAATGTTCTTTGAAGAAAATTACGGCACGGGCGAGATGCAAAAAAGGGTAAAAAAAGGAATGTGTTGAGTCAGATTTTTTTTTCTTTTTTGATGAATGAACGTGATAAAAAAGCGACGGGATATATGATGTAAAGATTTTTTTGCTACTGCATTTATTATTGTTTTTGTTTCTGGTGGTGGAAATTAGTAGTGGTGGTTGAGCGGAGAAGCTATGACTGGTGAGGTGAGTAGAAAGAAAAATGGGTGAAGGTGGGCAAATTGTCAAGTTTCGTATTTTTATATACATTTTTATGAAGATTTTTGACGTGTGCTCAGTAAAAAGCAAAGTAAAAATAAGGTGATGATGTGTGACAGGATTAGTCATGTTTTGCACTGGTGACGGAAGTAAGGTGGTGAACAATGAAGAAGAGTGACGAGTTCGCCAATTATCTATTTTGAGAATATTTTGATTTCATTGAGCCAAAAGAAACTTGATGGAGATAGTGGTGGTGAGGAAAAACTAAAACTTATTTTAGTTAATTGAGAAAGGGTGCGATGGTAAAGACGTCCAAGTTTTCCTTGTTGAAAAGTAGTAAATTAATTGGGCTGCAGATAGCACAGCTGTTATGTAAATTGTTAGGAAAGAGAAGAATGAAAAAAAGAGTTGTGTTTTAGCTTTGCGTGTTAGTCGCTCCTATAGATGTATTAACAAATATTTTTAATAAGTGAGTTATGTTGAGTGTTACAGTAAACAGCTTATGTGCGGTTGAGGTACGAATGTAGACTTTTGTGGTTTTTCTATAGTTCTTCCTCAAAGCACAATCCATTTTTTGTGTTTTGATGTAATTTGTAAATTTTGTTAGGCTGTAGGCAGACAACAGATACTGAATGTTGTTATTTGTAGGCTGCGGAGGGTTGAGATGCAAAGAATGAAAAGTTGTGTAAATGATGTGAAGTGATTTAGCAATTTGTGTAAGCTGAGCATTTGCCTGTTTGCTAGTTCTGTCAGTAAATTTTGTAGCTGCAGGTGCTGCGATTGGCATGGGTGCCCTATTAAAATTGAGAATTTAGTTTATCTTTAATTTCTGTATTATTTCCGTTTTTATTTATGAGTCAGGGCCTAATTTATTATTTGGAGTGAAATTTCTACAGCTATGCAGTTTGTTTGTCTTAAATTAATTGGATTTAATAACTTGTCATGTTTACCTGTCAGCTGTTTTGTAGGAAAGGAATTTATTTTATTTTTTGTTATCATTTTTAGAACAAACTATTTTCAAACAGTGCTTGACAAATTTGGAATTTATGGAAACTCATAAAAGCAAGTTATGGTTTCTAGTTGAAGATGAGATGAAAATTAAGCTTCCGAAGTAACTACTGAAGTAAGTGATCGTGTAACAAAATTAAGAAATGAAATTATCATTAGGATGGTTGCGTATAACATCAACGGTCAATAACAATGAAAGTGGAAATAAAAATTGTGAGAGGGAAATATATTGACTATTGTTTACAAAATTAGAAATGTAGTCCAATGAAGCTGGTTACTGGTCTATCAATGTTAGACTTGGGAGAAGAGAGTAAATTATTTTGGAAGGTTATTTTATGTAATATCATCTAGTTTTATGAGATGAAGAAGAATACAACGCTGGAGATTTGGCACGTTGATGAATGGGATTGGTTTAGTTATTAGTTTTATTTACGAAATATTTACTTTCCATTGCTAAACTTAAGTTTTGGTTTTGTTATTGCAATTTGTTATATATAATTAATTCAATTGTTCTTTAGTGGTGTTGGTGTAAATTGAAAAGTACCCACTCTTCGAATGCCAAATTGTTCGTCGAAAATGTCATGCCAAGAGTTCGATAGGGTAGCTGAAACTCCAGATAGAAGTTTGGGTTCGTTGTCTCTAACTGCCACCGGGGAACAGCTAGATGAAATCCAATTGAACTTGGACCGCATGTACTTGGAGAGCCCCGCACCTGCATCTATACAAGGATTTGCCGAATTCGCAAGTGGACATGTTGGGGCAAGAAATATTGATAACTTGCTCGCAGAAGCAGACTTCCCACCTGGTGAACCTAATCCAGAGGCATTTGATAGACTCCCACTAATTGATGTGAAGAAAATGTTTCCTACAATTGATTGCGTTGATTGGTATGTGACGATTGTGACGGGTGAATGTGCTGTTAATTGATTGGTTGAGATATTCGATTTTTGACCATCTAAATTTTTAAAAGTACAGTAATATGAATGTCTAACCCAAGACTAATAGATTTTGTTACTGTGACAGGCTGTACAAACCTCCAGGAAGAGTGGCCGATAATTTTACTGAAAATGATAGATCCTTTCTAGACACGAATTTACTATATACCAGATACAACCTTTTAAACTATGTTACCCGCATTATTAATGGTATGATCCATATCGATAAATACAAAATATACAAGGTTTTTATTCTTTATTATATTTTGAAGAAATAGAATTGTTTCCAGTTTTCTGTAATAGTGTAACTTTTTTGTTGTGTAGAAGACATTTATGCAGAGACCCAGAAGTCATGTCCACCGTCGACGCAATCTAATCTTAGCAACGAGTCTGCAGGAAGTGGTGCTACCTTTCGAGTCAACCGTCCACCTCGCCGAAGCTTGATAGGGGGAATTCGTCGAATTTCTGATGGTGCTGGTGATGCTGAAATGTTAGCTCACAACGGGGAAGAGAGTGAGAATAATTTATTGTCCGCCGTTTATGAAAGCTCTGCCGGTTCAGACGCGAGTGCTATCAGTAGTCAGGCGGATGTTTCTACTGGAAAAACTTCCGAAATGGAGAGAAGAGAAAAGTATTTAACATACAGACGACCTCCTATGCAACGTCAACGAGACATAGTTTCTTTCAGCCATGACTCATCGCACTCATCTGCTCCGTCCAGTGATGGGTCTACACCTCCACCTTCTCACCAAAATGATTCGGGGCACATTGAAGGAATGCGACTTCACTTTAATAACAGTCGAAATAGTGGACAAAGTGGAAAGGTTACTTCTAACGGTGACAGGAACTATGATTTTTCGAGCAACAATGGAGATGAAAATGGATTTATACCAAATGAGTTTTCCCCTATCGAGTCGGTGGGAGGATTAAGACCATCTAAGCATGGAAATGAAATTACTCCCCCAACGGATAATTTTTGCAAGCCTCTTGTCCCAGCAAATCGACTTAGGAATCCACTCGATGAACCGTGCTCTGATGATTCCAATACAGGTACATTATAGTTTATTTAGTGGTAATTAAAAAAAACTGTTTATGCTAATTTTGGCGGAAATTGTCTAAACCTCTTGAAATATTTTTCATTAAAATTAGGGTCCCTTTCTCATGAAATTGATACTAGGACATATACTCGTCCTAAGAAAAGTAGAATGTCTCTTGGTACGCCAAATCGGGTTTTAAATACAACATTATCCCTTTCTCCGTTTGCCCCTGGCAGTCGTGGAGAGACTACGCCACAGCGTCAGCTGAATACAACAATCGATTTGTCTCCCATTGAGTCACCACCGCGTCCTATTCTGGGATCAGCCTCATCCAGTATGCTAAATAGAACTATAGACATACCTCATGACGCAAATTCCATTAGGTCCAGACATGAGTCCCCACATGAGTCCAGTAGGCATTTATTGAATACAACGGTTGACATGACTCCTGAGCGGAGTGGTGCGGCATCAACAAATCTGAATGAGACATTTGTAGCAGAATCTACTCCTACCGATCGATCAAGAAGGGTTACAAGAAATTTGTCTTATGTTATCCGACGTGATGAGGAATCTCCAAATAACAATGCTTCCCCACAAGGATCAAGTCAAGGAAAGGCAGACCTCAACAATACGTTCATGTACGAAGCTGAAGGTGACGTGAGTAGTCCGGTGACGAGAGGAAGTCAGAATACCAGCATGGAGGACTTGAATTCTAGGGTGGCTAGTCAAATACGAAGTAAGCAGAAGCAAGACATGTTAACTTGCCTTTTTCTTGTTCTAACTAATTAATAATTACTTTAATGTTAACAGGTTTGGGATGTTCCACCATTTCAAGAAGTCGAATGTCCGAAGGCGCCGGAAGAGTCGGTCCTAATCTAGATGAGACAAGACTTGTTGCTAGAACTTCGTCTACTGACACATATTCAGTTGCTCATTCGTCAGAATCACCAACATCGTCAGGACTTTCCAGTCCAATGGATGCCCAATCATACGATGACATTCAGAGTAGTAATGGACATTTCTCCTATTTATTTATTGATTTCCTATTTAATTTAATGTTTACTGACGTGAGTTAGCTAATTTCTTGATGTTTGCTAATCTTAGCTGAATCAGTGAGAAGAAGCATGCCAAACTTGGCTGTGATCAGGAGTTCCACTATAACTAGATCCAATTTGGCGTTGCCACAGGCAGGATCGGGGCAATTGAGGAAAAACCATTACATCAGTGACTCAAAGCTGTTCAAAGGGATTGAGCGTCCCAAATTAAGCATTCACTCTGCTTCGTCCCAGAATGCAACATTGAGTCGAGGATTGCGCCCACCTGAAAGTTTGAGGACCAGCAGGGTCAGTGTTTTGGAATGCATAAATAATTATCAAACAGGAAACAGAGGAGGCAAATAGAAACCGAAAGTAACTGCTATGTTGTAATTTTAGGGTGTTGGAAGCAATACGTCAACTCCTGCAGCGCTAAATCGAATTTCAGCAGGAGCAGCAGGATTTAGCACAGCTGGTGCACCTCGGGTGTACTCAGCTCAGGCATTGGGATCCGCCACGATTACAAGAGCGTCTTCCTCGATTCGACAACCTGGAGGTGGTTCCATGGGTAATGTTAGATCTACCGGTCTTGCTGCCCCACGATACACAAGTGCTTCCTCAGCGTCTACCATGGGAAGTGCACTTCGTCCCCCGAAAGCTACGCCAACTGCACATTCAGTCAATGAAACTACAACTCGCAACTCGACAGCGCCGGGTATTCCAGTTCCTACTTATCGATCGCAAAGTCGAATTCCTGGTCCTGGTCAGTTACGGTTCAGGTAAATTACCACACCTATAGCTAGTTATCAAAAGACTAGTTTGGCTAGTTTTGGTTAAGTGCTAATATTTTTTTCTGTTTGCATGGATAGTCGTCCACCGACATCTAAGCTTCCATACAGAGGTGGTAATCCTCCCAGACCAAGCACATCTCAGCGGGGCTCAGTTGATGATTGGCGTGACGGGTGCTATTGATCTCTGACACCTGATGCAAAATGCAAAGCGTAAGTGTACCGTGCGACCACGACCACACTTACGTGGTATATACATTTAATGATAGTCTAGAGCAAGCCAAACCAAGTGTTACTCATGACTAAACTCGACCAATAATGAAATACGAATTTGTTGTCACTTAACCTTCCAGGACACTTTTATTTCCAACCAACTACGTTCAATTAGCCAGTAATAATGGTTTTAACTCGACTGGTCAAGTTTAGTCATAAGACTTTGTTTGACTTGCCAAAAACTGCATTAAGTGAGGGTTCCTTATTACGTGCTAGGTGAAGAAAGCTCATCATTTTAGCCTAAATTAACTTTTCCGAATTTACTCCAATAACTCGTCTTGTGTCCTTTCGTACCGATTTTAAATGAACTGATATGGTATCATATTTTGCCTTAAAATTGGAGACTGACAACAACATAAAATGGGAAAGTCTCTATGTTGTATTCTGTTGTTTTGTATTTGTACCCCAAAACATTGCTAATTCAGGCGATAAGAGAAAGCAATAATTTTACTAACTGTAACCGTTAAATTTTTAACAGTGCAACAAGCAAGTAGTGGTAGAACTAAACTGCTCAAGGGGAAAAATTTAAAATATTTGTAGCAAATCGTAAATAGGTATAAAAATATAAAAAATAATTTTAACAATGTGTGCCAATCATTTTTGTAGATCTAGCAATTACAAAAATAGTATTTCCACAATTAACAGATACTGATGTTAATTTACAGTTGAGATTATATAAGAAAGAATTTACGATGAAACGACGTGGTGTGATTGATTGGGTAGCCGTTTTCAACATTAAACAAGTCTAGAGCCGAAAATGTTTGTGGTAGACAGACGCACAGCACAGCACAGGTTATTTAACAATTAAACTATAGGTAGTAGGAGTGCATCGTACTTGTTTGTAACTCGAGTAATAAGGTCAGGCTCAGATAGTTTTTCTAGTTCAGTGAAACAAAATTTGTAGAAGTTTACGGTTCAACTCCTTTTTACTATTGTAACTTCCAGAAAGTGTTTTCAGGTATCATCATGATAAAATATCTGAAATTTTGAAATTTAAATTTTATAAATAAGACAATAAAACTTTGGTAACCGCCTGTAACTAATGCAAATATCCGTCCACATAGTACAGATACGTGAGAATTGAGCCTCTTCTGCTACCTGCAGATTAATTTATTGTGGAATCTACCTTTTAAATTATTGACCAAATTTTAATTATTGACTACATTTTAAAGAATTTGGTAACTGTACTAAACCAATTTGTATAGCTTCAATAGTTATGTTACACTAGATGGCGGGAATAGGAAAATCTCGTAACACTGCATGTGCCTATGCCAAAATAATGAATGTTTATCCAGTTAACTTTTCATCCTGTTGATATCTTTGAGAAGTGTCACGTAATGCAATTAATTGTGTTAATCAAATTCTTCAGTACATTGAGCTGTGTTTTCTGAGACAGACGTCGAGTTTAGGTACGGTTCAAAGTATTACTACAGTTAGGTCATTCATTATCATTAAGCAGTTAACTAAGGGTGTATTTATTTGTTAAATACTGCTAAGCAATTAAGTTACATGAGAATCGAGAAGTAAATGAAACAAAAAAAATTTACGACAATATCATAACTCGTTTTGATAAGGGGGTTTTGTATACAGAAACTGAAGAAACCGCCCAGGATTACATAGTTCTAGTTAGTACAATACTGAAATATGCTACAGACAATACAGCAACTTAAAATTTAAATTAGTATGTATAGGTAAACAGAACTGGTATTATCTCAGAAGAACTCAAGTTACAAAAATTTGAATTTCGATAGAAGTAACGTGTACATCGCTTTAAAAAGAAAATTCACTCACACCGAAGGGAACAAAATTAAAAATGGAGCGGATAAGCTCTCCAACAGTGTTCGATGGAGGCCTCTCTTCTCTGTGTTAATTCGTGTTAGCAAAGCTATCGATCTGTACTTAACAGGAAATGGTGATGTCTGTTCACAAAGTAAATTGTTTCGAATAGATAAATAAAAATGATGCTCCACTTTGACATTTGATAGTGTAGCCTTTTTTAAAATGTGATTCTTCGGCGAACATCTTGTTATTTAATTGTTGAGATTTCATATCGAGAAACCTTTACGGAAACTGTTGACCTAAAACAGAATTTAAAATATGTTAATGCTAGCAAAATTAAAAATGGAATTAGAGTTATTGTGAGCTCGTCTATATACTTCTATGCACTTAATTGTAAATGTACGATCGATCTCCGTTTTACTCCATTTGTAATTTGTACTCACTCTTCGTAAAAGGTACATCAGAGATGTGTACTTTCTCAAAGTGGCAAAGCTGAATTGGTAGTTGCTCTGTTGCCTTATTTTAACTGATTTAGAGTATGCACTTGTTTTAAAGACTTAAAGTATTTTGTAAGTTATAAGTTTCCATAGCGACGACGAAGTGTTGGGGTATTCGTGAGAACTGAAACGGAGCGAATAGTTTTTTAAAACAGAGACCGTTATATACTTAAGTAAGCCACGTTTGAAGATTCTATTTCTGAGAGGACCGTTTCTAATCCTTTCTGAAATAGGAAACGACGAAGAAGTTTTTTAATTATTGAATCAGCGTGAAAAATGTAGAGATGTGAAAAAGAAATGAGCGGATATGCACATGAAAAATTTGTCACTATTGCTGTGTTGATATAACTTGTATGAATTAATTAATTATGTTAAAAATTGTTTAATTTAAATTTAAAATAAAAATGGATGGAGAAGTATCTTATATTAATGTGTCGAACCTAATGCCATACGCGGCTTGCATACGATTGCGAATGCATTAGAGCGCATACGAGTTCTCTGAAAATAGGTAATTGGACTTATTTTCATCATTCAGGTGTGGCTAATTGATTTCATCATTCCCACTGCAATCATAGTAGTAAACTGTGCTCCGCATATGAAAAACGTCGCGCGTTGCCAAGTTAAAAATAACTGATGTGATAGTCCGGATCCAAACATTTGGAAAAAATCAGAATGATGAATGAATGGCTGGTATGCATCGATTTTTGCTTTGACTGGTCGCTTTAATTACAAATGAAAATGAAAGTAGTGAAAACGCTGATGTTGCAAAGTTTTAACATCTTAAAAAGATCAAAACCAAATTGATTATTATTAACACTTGACAAAAAATTTAGTGACATGAATTTTAGCTAATCCACAATTCAATGTTGAATAGTAGCGTAATTAATTAGAACTATAAAATGTTCATATACAAATACAAATTTTACTAAACACCCAACTTTCGTAGAGCTTCTTGTCTCTCACACCTCATGTGCATGGAGTGAAATAAGGTGTAGATTCAGATGCATAACAAACGCGACATAAAAAATGTGCGCGCCAAATCCGACAGTTAGCAACTACATTATCCCTCTCTTACGCACTATTCTTCATCCTTGCTGATTGCTGATGCACAGTCGTACTTAAACTACTAAACACTTACTAAATAGTTCTACAAATATACTTTCGAATAAAGCTGATTTACATAGTATTTCGATTTACATTTCCTACTACCCTATTTTTGCGATGTAAACTTTTCTCTCTCTTCTCTATTGATGAGACCGATCGCTGAATATGCACAGCTCTAATGTAAGTTATGTTTATGTTTTTTAACAAAAGTGATACACTTACAGTTGCCCTCTGGCCTTGCTTTTACTTAGGTATGTACTGAAAAGGGTATTTGGGGCAAACGGAGACAAGTCTACCAGAAGAGACTCTGACTCTAGGGTATGGATATATTAATGGAGATAGAATCGCTTACAGATTTGCGAATTTTAGTTGGAATTACGTAGATAAAAGTGCTACAAGGACGATAGTATTACGGCTCCTTATGTTTCACTACAAAATAGATAGCTTTTACAGCTTTTTTGGAATATTTTTAGTAGTTTTTCTTCTTTAGATTTTAGCTATAGCATGGCTGTGTATAAAACTACAGCTTGTTCACAGACTCACTTGTAAAACTGTTGTATGAATGTATAATTAGGCTGAATTAGCGTTTACTAATTCTATATTCATTAGAAAAGTTGTTAGTCGATAGAGTGAAAGCGAAGAATGGCTCTGCCTTGGATTTCTGAGTTGCACAACTTCCGAATTACCTCTCGAGCTTGTTCTGCTGGAAATACGGTGTGTGGAGGGGGAGAAATCTAAAAATTAATTGAGATAATTGAGTTTGGTTAGATATGCCGAAGCATACTAAATGAGATAGTGTCGGAAAAGGAATGGGTAACTCACCTCTCCGGCTGCAACCAGATTCACTAGTTCCTTGAGTTGATCAAGTGTACCCACGTCCACAGGTTTAATTGTTTGCTGGCGCTCTTCAGCACGCTTACTAAATTTTGGAAGGAGACGCTCAGCCACTTCAGAACTTATCAGAACTATCCCTCCCTGTACAACATTTGAAATGGATATCAGTTTCCAGTTTTATAGTAAGAGTGGATTTTTCGGCAAAAACAATCCAATTTTAGTAAATGAATTACCTTGCTCAAACATTGCAAAGATCTATGGAGACTTCGTGAAGTAGTTCCAAAATCGATCACAACGTCTACCTCGCCTTCGCAGCAATCTTTGGTGCGCTCAATTAGTACTCTTTCGTAGCAGTCTTCATTCCATTGGACCACATCCACTCTAATATTTCATTATAAAAATGGACCAATGCAGAAATTTAATAACTGGGAAAGCCAGTGCTAAAAATGTGCAGGCGCAGTTTTAATGGCTTACTTGGCAGCCTCTCTTGCCAATAAGATCCCCTCATCACGAAGGCAAGCAACGACGAGAAGTACTTTGTCCTTGACATCCTTCAGATAGTGCTGGGCAAGACGTAGGGCCCACAGGGCTAGTCCACCTGTTCCGACAACTAGCACGCGAACTCGACCTGCATATACATGCAAATAATACAGTTGCAGAGAATTGTTGCAAAATTCTATTTAAAAATTGAACGGTTTATTAAAAATATCGTCGTTTATTACCTGAGTCTCCTTGCTCCTCCAAACGCTTTCGAATGTGGTCCTTTGCAACTTGAACTGTATTCATAGCCCATAGAGCTCCAGTTGGAAGCATTGCAGCGACACTTAGGGGCATCGACTCCGGAACCTTAACCAAGTACTGAAGATCCGGGACTGTCATGTACTCAGCGTACCTTTAAGTAGGTCAAAGAGGTCTACATCTAATTAAGAAATCCAATTTGGATGCTACTTTTGGAAAATTCGCTAACCCATGAGGCACTCCTTCGAATGGATAGACTACGACCTTGTCCCCAACACTAATATTCCCGTTGGCTGGAACTTCCTCTCCAAGTACCTCCACAATCCCAGCGACCTCATACCCCGGAAAGAGTGCAGCGTCTCGGACGCCATAGTGAGACTGACCTCCAGCACCACCCCCTCCACCACCGCCTCCTCCGGCCTGTGCGCTAGGCTGCCCGCTTAAACAGACATTAGTAGAGACGTCTCCTGTAAGGCTGTTTAAACTGGTGATACTGGAGGCACTTGAAATACTAGTCTGGGATGTGGCCTTTGGACGATAACATGCTCCGGCACATTCCACCTGCAAAAAACGTCGCAAAGCAAAGTAAATAAACTACAGCAAGGAAATGCAATTTTCTCATATTACCCCTCTGACCAATTATCTTCAGTTACTTACCCGAATTCGAGCTCCAGTTGCTGGCACGTCTGGGACCGGGATGTCAAAGCTGAAGACGCAATCCTTCAGAAGTGGCCCTGGGCTTTCATATGCTTACCTGTCTGCACAATTTACTGCTCATTGCTGAGACAGACTGGCTTGGCATGCTGTTCACTCGGCCCCTTAAAAACAACATGAAACTTCCCTATTATTGATCAAGCTATCTTAATCTAAATTTCCCGCACGCTTAAATTCATTTGCAAAGTCTTAGCATTTTTCGCATTAGCATACGGTAGGCGGGTAAGCATTAACTATAAATTATAAAGGGAAAGCAAAACAAACTTGGAAATTTGTCTTTCATGCTCAACAGAACAACAGGGCACAATAACCCGACAACTGTCGCTTTTCTGTCATTTGAAGGCTGTCAACTCATACTCTCGTATCACCATAATGCTGACTCAGTATGCAATTCACCTGTGATAATTGTACCTTTTAATTATTTTTATTACAACACGTACTGCCTCAGATAAACACACAGCTGTGAGCAATGCGATTCATCATTCACCAAGCTTATTAAAAGCGTTAAAAATAATATTTGCTTTTAATAGCAGATAAGCCGTTTTGATTGCCCAATGCAGTGTAATAGTGCTAAACCCAATTTATTATGTACATCGCCGACACAGCCATGCTGTCCAAGCACATTTTCTAAGTAATTTGACTTTGATGAAGTGGTGAACTTGTCAATAACACACACCACTCTGTTGACATTCATAAAGATAAGTCAATACTCAATCTGTGGCAATACTGATTGTCATATAGTGTCCCACTTATCTAAGAAAAAGATATTTTTTGCTCCTATTGAGAAGCTGATTTATGACAAAAACATTATTTTTTTGTTTTTCATAATTGTGACATAGTAATACAGACTCTTTAGCCCATTAAAATGTCATAAACATTTATGGTACTATGTACGGCATTAATTTACCAAGTCTTTTTCAGCTCAATAGCTAACAAGTGAGCAACATTGCCAGCATAAATGCGTCATATAATTCCAGTGATAGAAAAATAACATTTTCTTCGGTAAGTATATATAAGGTGCACAGCTAGGAAGGAGCAATTAAAAAGCTTCTTACATGCATCGTATCTTCCCCAACTTCCAATCAATGCATGATGATTACTTTAAATGTGAAATTTATCAGCCTCTTTAACAAATAATGTTAGTACACGTGTAGACGCGACGCTCTTTCAATTTGTATGCTCTGGAGCTGATTCCCAAGACAAATCAAAGTCAAACATGTTTTCCACCTCAGCTTTTTCCCTGGAATCAAAATGACTTTTTCTGCTCGCTTTCGTTGTTTGTGTACTGGCACTGACTGGCAGTTTTCTACTGTCATTCTCTTACAAATAATTTAATTTCCGAGAAGTCATAAATATTACTGAGAGCCAGAGTGGAAGCCATTTTGGAAATGACATGGCAGGTGAGGTTAGACGACGTGCAGCTGAAGCTTTTAGAATGTGCTTTTAAAATAAAATGTTCTTATTTCTTTCCTTTACCTGAGGGAACTTGATGATGAAGTAATCATGGCAGATGTAAAAGATGCACACGTCACGAAATGTTTTTTTAACAGAGTGGAAGGAAGTGTAGAGAAGGTTAAGAAATATAAGCTTAATTTTTAAGAAAAATCCTTTTTTCTACAGACTACACACACAAGAGTAGACGCAAACAAAAGACTTGGCCATTTTCATATTTATCGTTTTTTACCTATTCTAAACTAAAGGAGCAAGTACAGCTTCTATTAAAAAAAGGGAAATCGTTTTCTTTTCTATTACAAGAGCTGCTCTACACATTAGTGTCAGTCCCAGACTAAAAAAGAAAGTTAAATCTAAGCTACCCGTTTTATCAACGACAAATTAAATATATGAAGCTTTGCTCATATAGACAGCTTTCTATTTGCGGAGGAACTTAAGCTGGATTTTTGTATGTTTTTTTACCGAGAAGGGCCTGCGGACTCTTCCGTTTTCTCAGGCATGACGACGCTGTTCATATGTAAATTTTCTTTGGACGCTTTTTCGTGGTATTTTCTGTCACCAACACTCCCCACGAAAATAGTAATTTGGAGGATGTCACTGTACTATATAGCACCCTTATCAAGATTGCAATTAAACCGATTATATTATTTACAGTTATTTTGCTGACAGTGGGACACTAGCTAATGCAAAACAATTATTTCCTCACCCTTAAAAGATTGTCTCTCTTGAGTGGCAAAACGGGAAGATAATTTCTTTAACACCTTACGGAAAAATTGTGTATTTTTGAGCAGCTTTTATGGCTTAAAGAGTTTTTCCTATTTGCTGTCTCATGACAAGAAAGAGAATCTAATTTTTTGTAAGCTGGAGATCTGAAGAAACCTTCTCCGGGAAAAAAGAAGCGAAATTACTTTTTTTCTCTGTTGATCAAGACACTGAAATACGTAACAAACTACGTTCTTGTATATTTATTATCCTTATTGGAACTGGAGCATGAGACACAGCGCAGATACTTTTTTTATTCCTTTCTGCCTCCAAGTGAGCCCTAACTGCCACCGCAACCAGAAGAGACCCAAGTCAAAGGAGAAACGGCAAAGAAATAGCAAATGAGCTGGTAGTAGGTGCAAACGAAAGGAGTGAAGTGAGCTGACTGTGGCTATGAGTATCGGACTCGCAGCCAGTTCCCAAAGAACTTTTCCCTTTTTCGTTCCTCTTCCCAACAACAATATTACCCATTCTCGCAGGAGCATGCACGGGCACAAGAGTTTTCACTCGCTCACCGCGTGTTCACATCGATCCATGGGATTGCCATTTTTGACTAGCGTTTCCCCTACCAAAAGGCATAAATGGGGAGAGTGGTGCGCAGTTTTCCCTATACCAAAAAACATTTTTTATGTGGCTTTCATCGTAAAGGAAACAACGCAATAAAATGTATGCAACGCTCCTCCACAAAACAGACGACTCACAATCTGCTAATACTGGCTATACTTGGGCAACATCAGTAATGTCCGTCGCTTTTTCTCCCACGACGGAGTTTTTCATGTAGCCACTTTGCCAGTTATTTTGAAAAGTGTGTAAGAATCTTTTCTGAGAAAGCTGTGGGGAGACCAGCAGAATTTATTTTTTATTTGGATGGAAAGTGAGTAAATAAACAGGAAAAATTATGTGGAGGGGGTGGAGTCAGACAATTTTAAAAAGAAATGGATACCAATATTGATGAGGGCATATAAGTTGGAAGAGGCTTACATGGAATATTATGGAGTGGAAGATGCGGTTTTAGGATGGAAAGGAAGTGAAAATGGTGACGACACACTGGAGCGATGGCTGGAACTGGAAGGTTCCAGTTAGAAGCTGGCTTTTGTGTTGCTTTCGTTCTCTTAAGAGGATTGAAAATACCCGCGTGGGTTTCACTTTCTCCCGGTGTATGGCGCCGGAGTGGGTTGCGGAAAATAGTGGGAGTAAACTTCTTTCTAGAAGTATTTTTTGGCGAAACCCGAAATCCACTTTTGATTTTGGAGAAGTTTAGCAGAGAAGACTAGATTTATCAGATAGATTAGAATTAGCTGGAGTGAAATGTTGGAAACACGTCTCCTACACAAAGCTGATGATCCACTTAGAGAAGGGAAAGGAGCTTATTATTTTTCAAATCCACCTTTTACTTTGTCATCTTCAAGTGGATCTACTCTCATTTTTAAAACGATACTTCTCGAGAAGAGCTTCGAGGGTTTTACTATATCGAGGGGACAAATTAATTAGTAGCTAGGTGAGAGCTGATTGTAGCTGGATTGGCGGGTGGAAAAAAAAGTCGTCTATCCTGTACCTATTAAGAAATCCAATACTTCCCTGACTAATTCTCTTGTCAAAAAATTTGATTAAGTGAGCTCAGTATAATAAGCATTTCCTTTGAAAATGCGTAGCTTTTCATCCGTCAGGTATAAATTATTGAGAATAATTTTTGCTGACTTTGAGAAAAAAATTAGAAAAGGTGTCTTCATCTAGCTAAGTGGAGCTACAAAAAAACCGAAATTCTTTCCTGGAAAAGCTACGTAAGCTTAGAGAATCCAGAGGACGTCACCATGTCGTCAATCTCCCTTTGCTGCATCCAATCTCGTAGTCAGTCCATGCCCCGCTTGAATCAGCACAGGAAATGGGTGCACGTAACAAGAGCAAGAAAAACTGACTCATTTTCTCGTAAACTTTTTAGCATTGATCCTCTCTCTCTCCCCCCCGGTTGGTTTTGATTAGGAGGAGACGGTAAAAAAACTTTTTTTTCTGGAGAATGCGAAAAACAGCACCAGAGCTAAAATTAGTTGAAGTTTTTGGAGCTGCCTAACATGAAAATGAATGAAATGTGATCATTGCTACTTTAAACATCCGTAATAAAAGCAACAAGTACGTGGAGAAAGGAAAAAACTTTCCAGAGAAAAAAAGTTTTTTTTGTTCTTCCTTAATTCAATATAATCCTCGTGTAGCCCCCGCACTCCACGCCAACATTCAACGACGTTTTTGGAGGGCTCCAGTGTCAATGAGAATTTCTCCGCTCGTAAATTCCTTTTTGCAGGAAAGTGTCAAGTGTAGCAAACAAAACAATCTTTTTTTCTTCTTCTCTTCTTGTCACATCTTTGAGTGAAGTGAAAGTAACTGGGACACATGTCTATGCTCCTTCCTCTTTCCAGGAATATTTCCAGCCATCACAAAACACAAGCTTTTATCGTGTCAGTGAACGTCTTGTCATCGTACAACGCTTTCTTGTTCCATTTCTACATTTTTCCCATAAACCTGCGTCATATTGCTAACCAAAAGAAGAAAGTGGAATGGAGCTTGTCATGCAAATAGATACACGCAGACAATTTATGTCACCTTTTAAAAATTTTATACTCCACTCCCATTTTTTATGGTTCCAAGCTAGTTAGCCTCTAAGCATAGAGTTGACACGACCATTAAGATAAAAATCGACGTTCTCATAGCCTATTACCTAACTAAACATATTATTTTGTTGCCTAAAAATAGAAGTTGGATGTGGGCAAGCCCAGTCACCTTAATTGTGCTGAAGGAGGTTTATGTCATGCATTCCCCATATCCGACCATATCCCATGAAATTAGTTGTGAGACAAGGTATGAGTGATGTATCCCTAAACAGACATATAATTCATGAATTAGTCCGAGCTAATAATAAAAATGCAATGTTTTTATACTGTTCCTGCTACTGCTGACGCAATCCATAAATTTTCTTATTCCGGGTTAATATTGATGTATGTGAGGGAAATAAGCGTCGCTTCTACAATATTATCTTTCTTAAGTTGCACTGAACTGAACGCTGGCTCTGTGCTGGGGAAAAATATTTATTTTGTATCTCATCGACATTGCAAATCTCCTTTGCTTATCCTCTTTGCAAGGCAAATTTGGATATTATTTTTTCCAGATAGGAAAACCTCCAAAACTTCTGAATAAATTTCTTGCAACATTCTTCTCCCCTACAAAGGTTCTAGTCATTTTTCCACACAAGCAATGAATAATGACGCCCTTGTTTCTTCCAGAAGATGGGGGAAAAGTAATTACGGGCGGGTGCAGGATATATACGTGGAGGAGGAAAAAAGGCCGATAGATTACTTTTACTTGGGAGGTAAAAAATGGGAGATTGCTGAGGTGTGCTAGCAGAAGAATTCCATTGTTACACATTCGAAAAAACAAAGCTGTTTACTTCATGGTTTGCAATTGGAATTGCGGAATGATTTTTGTTTCGCCTGTTCGTTCGCAATGAATTTTTTTTTGATTTGAAGAGAAGCTGATTTCGTTTTAGTGATTGAGGAAACTGCTGAGAGGAGCATCTCATCGATATTGTTGTGGACGGTTTTACAAGGCCAAATCTACTATTTGTCTTGCTGGAAGTGAGCTCCACTTCGACTTAAGAGAGTGGAAATGTTCATCCAAATTACACTTGAAAGTGGTTACATGTCAATAGCCATCACAATCACAGGCTGTTTGAGGGAATTTGCTTATGACAGCAGAAAAAAAAATTATTGACGTGAATTGTAAAGGATGGCTGTCAGCATTAAAAATGCATGTACGTGATCATAAACTCACACTTTTGTGTTTTACCACCCCCAAAAATATCACTTTCTTACCCCTGAAAAGGTTAAACGAAAAAGAGTGGGCTATGAAAAATGTACATTTTTGTTGTTGGATGGTGGGGTGAAGTGAAAACTAATAGTGCCCGCTAACCGTTTCACTAGGCTTAAGCAAAATGGCTTACACCTTTTCAACCGATAATATGAGAGCTGGCCCTAGTCCCCTTCAATAAATTTTACCGAGAAAAATATTTTCTCGGTGTGTTCTCAAAAGCGACTATACAGCACTCACTCCACTCCTACATAATATATGAAAGGGATGGAATGGGAAGAGAAATTGCAAAAGGGGGAAATGTCTTTGACTGTTCTGAGGCGTTTATAAGTGCTCCTCCTGTAATAAAATAGAGAGGGGCTCCCAACTTCCTAGTTCAGTTTCGCTGCACGCCTCAACAAGTGAAGACACCAGAAATAAGCAGTAGTTCAGGCAGCTTTTCTTTGTCAGTCCCTTACTCGAAAAAAAAATATACATTTCAGGATCAGACACACTGCTCGGTTTTCATTTTTGTAGTGGAGCAGAAAATAAAATAAAATTAGATTTACTTTCCAAATGAGCCCAGTCAGGAAACTTGAAGCGGAAAATAAAAAGAGTTTTCGTTAATTTCTTCACTGCTCCTGTTTTAGATATTTGACAATTTTTTCTGAGCAATTTCGTTCACTTAAAGCCACACAAAGAAATAATAGCAGAAAGGGGATCGAGGCCGTGGGAAAATTGCAAAAAGTAATACAACCTGAAGAGGAAAGGTTTCACTATCTGACTATTTTACATAACAAATTGTTTAGTCTGGGTGGGTAAATAAACTGGAAAATTGAAAATCTCGGAGCAGTTGCTCAAAAAAAATTATTTGAACTATTTGGAGTCAGCTTTCTAACTCACCCTTCACATCTACATATCCACTTTAAGGTAATGGGCCTGCTTGGAAAACTCTAATAGTAAAATAAGTATAATAACTTGCCCACTTTATTTTATTATTCGGCAATGAGTTTCCAGTTTACTTTGCTTTTTTTACAAATTACCTTATTTATTGCACAAGCTGTGTGCGCTGAGTAAACACCAAATTCCATTATGCATAAATCATTCAAGCGTCTCACCTTTCCCCATCTCCACTTCAAACACAACCTGTGGTAGCAAACAGTCACCAGTAGCCACGTGAGTGCTATTCCCGCTTTGTCAACACCATTTTCTAAGAAATTTACATTTATCAAAAGACAGGTGGAGAGGGAAAGTTTTAATTGAAAGGCTTTCCAGGGTACGTTTTCCACTTTTTGTCAAAGTCAGTTTGCTAATAGACCCACTTTTAAAGTCAGTCGTAAACGCAAACACCGCAAACGGGCTAGTGGTGAATGGAGAGTGGTGGCTATTTTTGTAATAATTTTCGCAATTAGCCTGCACTTCATAAAGTGTATTCAGATGACTCTGACCAGATAGGAAACGGGTTGTTGCCTCTTTGCAAAGGAACACTCACATTGCCCCAATACTCTGTATACCGTATCAATCTGAATATTTGCAGACAGCCTAGTTACATATCTAATTGGGGAAGGGGAGGCGTACTCGTTGAAGTTTATTTGGCATTATTAGCCTTAATGGGAAAGAAGGTTTTCTTCAAAATCCCTGATTTCCTGTCTCTGATTACAATTACCAGTTCAAGTGCCAATAGGTACATCTTTTTTTTGCACGTGATAGCAACGAACATTTATTGATGATTCTCCAAAAACGAATTAAAAATGGATTGTGTTTGCTTGGCAATGAATAGCTTGTCGTAAATAGCCACTCTGATTTTTCGTTTATTTCCAAGACTTCATTTTCAGAATGACGGGGAGCTTGGGACTTTGGATCATTGCGTTCCTCGGGATCATCACTATCGAGAGGATTTACGTGACAGGGGTTCCCCCAGAAGTTCAGCTAGGAAGTATGGAAGCCCCAGTATTCCCAGAAAGACCGGTCCTCTTCACATCCCCAACCGAAGTTAAGAACTATCTGGACTCGCTGGGGAAGAAAATTTCTTTCAGTGCAAGACAAAGGTACTCAAAAATATATATAATTTGGGAGAGACACAAAGTGTCCGACTCATATTGTAATTAATTGATTCCATACTTGTGCTCTTCGATCCCAGGTACGGGAAGAGGGCAACTATGCGAGCACTCCGAGATCTGAACTCGAGACGATTGGACTCGCCACCGGATACTCAGGACGAGTGCAACTGTGAGCGACTGAGGAAATAAAAGGAGAGGAACATTTTTCAGACAAATTCTTCGGAAAAGTGAATAAGCATGGTTTCATTGTAGCCGCCAGTAAAACAAATGTTTTTTGCTATTAAGCAGCAATATTTTTTGCGTAGGAGTCTAGCCACAGTATATTTACTGTTTGCCAAGGGAGAGTTAAATTTTTTTATAAAAGAAGTCTCCCCGTCAATGTTCAAGATACAAATTAAAGTTGATGCTTTGTACACCCCACTCATTACGTAATTTTTTTGCGCTGTTTTTGTGTTCTACAAGATAAGATAGGAAGATAAGCACATCATCATTCACTACAACGTATTTCGTCCGGAAAGAAAAAAAAATTCTTAAGCTAGATTCTACTTTTTAGCTGTGCACAGGCAATATATTTACAGGAGCAGCTCACCCACCGCATTTATGCTTTATTGTATATGGCTACTCCCCTCTGCTTTCACAATACCCCATAAGCCTCTTTAATTTATGTAGATTTTTGCTGCCATCATAGAAAAATAAAGCAAGAGTTAACGGCTCTGAGTCAATTTTTACTAATATTAACAGCATCAAAGTAATTAAAAATATGTTTAGGCTAAATACTTTGCAAAAACACGAGAGGAGTGTAATAATAAAGCTGTAAAATAGGTTACCATCCAAATTTTGAATAGCATTTTATTTGTGTGGCTTCCAGATCCTATTTCAAAAGAGTGTGGGAGTGAGTATACGGAATAAATCAGTATTAATTGAATATTGTGTTGAGCATTTAAAATTGTGCGGAGACCTTTATTTCGTCATTTTTGGCTCGCGGAGAATATTTCACACGTGAAATGATAATGAGCATGGTGTCAAGTTGAAGGTTAAACAAGAAACAGCACTCGTAAAATAATAGCTGAAGCTGAGCTACAGAAAAAGTCTGTGCGATTGCGTTTGCGTAAGCGTCTATACAAGTGCTATTATAGCGCGTCATAATGTCATTAAAATGTAAAGAGAAAAAAATATTTAATATGAGGAATCTCAGATCAATGAATATAATATCGCACTAATTATATGGTGATAAGGGTTTTTGAACATCAAAGGAATAATCTGCCCAGCACATTCTCCAAATTACTACCGTCCAGCATATACATTTTTAAATTTTGGAGATTCTGGCTTTTTCATTGAAATGAAGTGGGATAGAGGAAAAATCGAAAAAAATTGAAAATTTGGTAGCCGATAAACTTAACTCCCCCAGACCGAATCTGTCCCGTTTGCTGTTTGTATGGCATTTTTGTCCTTGCGACAGTACAAATGTGCATTATGAAATGGAATCCAAGGATATTTGCTTTTGCGTTGAGAAAACAGCCCATTGTGTAGTGAACAATTTTAGAGACAACAGAAGAATGCATACTAACCTCACGTTTTAATTGCACATGGCGCTATTAAATTATTGCACCTAATTGCGACGTGCAGCTCAAGTGAAGGAAAAAAAGTGGTGGATGGATGAAGTTAGAGCACAATTCATATTTTGCTGGCATACGACAAATACCAGCTAACTTTCTTACTTTCTAGCAGCTATTTAAAACAAATTAAGTACGAGCGGAAGCAGAGGATGAAGTTTATAGCGGTTATACTCATGGAATTAATTGTTGCCATGATGGCAATCACAATGGCGAGTAAGTTGTTTTAAAGAAACAGTGCGAGTTTTGTACTTTATTCGAGTACTAAATCACAAAATATATTTAAAAGGTGACGAAACGGACGAACTTGTTATGGAAGCTGAAGCGGAAGCTGAGGCAGCAGCCAACGCGGGGGAAGAAGGCGCTCGTACTGAAAAGGAGGTCGAACAAACTAGAAGAGAGGAGAAGTGAGTGGCGCTGAAAGTTAAATTGATTTTGAGGGTGTTATGATAAAATTAGCAGTAATTTTTTGTCTGATTCAAATTAAATTTTGTGTTAGGTACGAATAAGTCATATGAAAGTCTCTTATGTTGGCTACATTATAAATGTTTAGCTTGAATTATAATTTGACTTTGTACCTCAAATTTCTATTTCCATTCTTTCTTCCTCTGCACATCAAATTTGGTATTGTCTGTTTAGTTCACGCAGTATAATTATGCATTCATTCCATATAGTATAGTGAGCTGTACAATTCCGAGTAATGGAGACATTTCCATATTTCTGCGAATTCATTCAATTGCGACTTTCCACTCGACCTTAATGACGGGATGTAGTAACTTAACATTCATCTAAGCACAAAATGCAATTTAAGCTTTGCACTCACTTAATGAGTCATAATTATTTAAAAACTAAAATTGAAAGTTAATGCTAGCACCGTTCTAATGTGCTGCATACTGCCATCCTACGAGAATTTCCAAAATTACGAAAAAGTGCTCTGACATCCCAGCAATGAGGGAGTGCAAGTGCCTTCCACGCCTTATAATAGAGAGTGCTCAGCTGCAAAGCTATCTCCCAGTGGGAAGCACATTTTGTAGAAGCTCTGGCAAAATGACAAATTTATTTTTTTTTGCGAACTCAAGTCAGAGGCAATTCTGACGTTTCCCCTATTTGGTAACTTGTCCATCCTGCTTCATCGGAAAAGCACGTATCATTTATCTTACCATTGCAAAACACCATTTCTCAGCATTAGTTCCTGGAACTCGTGGCGTTTCTAGAGCAAGAAAAAAATTGTTTCTGTGATAGAGTATGTGCTTTGTGCATTGGATGGTGCGAAGCCTTTGAAGTTTTCACCTTTTTCCCAATTCCAGAATAATAAATTTTTAGCTGCTCCTGTAATCATGCAATTCCGCTGGAACCTTTCCATAAATCATCTCCTCTTGGATGCTACGCTCATGTTCGCCTACTTCCAACGCTCTTATGGCTCCGCCAGTTTTTATATTATTTTTTGGGAGAACTCAACGCGTGCGGAATGTCTCTTTCTGTGTATTTACTGACGATATACTGCAAAAAAAACTTTTTATTACATTAATATGCCCTCTCTTCTTCCTCTCTTCCTCCCTACTTTCCCAGCTTGTTTTCTGGAAGCCATACACAATCCTCTCCTGTAATTAGATTAGGATGTAAAGCTCCTGGACACGGAGACATTTGAGCCGGCTGACAGGTCACGAAAAGACTAGCATTCTCCACTGCTTTAATTGATTGCTCCAATGCTTCGAATACATTATTTCGCTGGCAGCATCAAACATTTCATTTTCACAGTGCCAGAGCACCCCAATAAAAGTGCAGTGCACCAGGCAAACAACCATTTAAAGATGGGGAGAATTCCGAGCCATTTAAAAGTTATTACCAAACGATCTTTTTCTTAGTGTCTTAATTACATAATTAGGTAGTCAATTAAATTTTAGACTCTATAAATATTTCTGGACTCATTAGCTAATCTAAACAAAAAGTCGTCAGAATATGCGAATGGAATAAAAAAACAATCCATAAAAGTAAAAAGCTCTCCACGCGTCCTCCCATTTTTCCTCCACACCGAAAAACAGAAAATTACTCTCTTTACTGACCAGTGTGATTTCTTTGGAGACTGGGAGAGAGGCCAGTTGTCATGCAAAAGAAGGGAAAGGGGAAGCAGCAGGATAGCTACATGATTCCACTTACTCAACCGCTCCATTACAACTCTCTGTCCATTTTCCCCCTCCACTCCAGTTTGTTTAGGATGACGAGATAGAAAAAATAGAGAGACTGAGTGAGTGAAGGAAGACATTTCTCTTGTCATTTCCATGCTTACAAACCACACTCATGCTAGAATCTTTTTTTTGCAAAAAAAAATATCTTCCAAGGATACAAGGAGAAGAAGAAGCATATCAACCAGATTTTCTTTTTTTGGGGAGAGAGTGCACAGAAGAAGTAAATCGAAAGGCATCATAAACATATTTTGGAATGAGCTCAGCTCAGCTCACTCTCAGCAAACTATGACATTATAGACTTGGCTCGTCTTCTCCACTCGCATCCTCACTTGTTCCTTTACCTCCGTCGTGGAAGGTTGGTCCAGGTTCTTTACATTTTTTGCGCTTCCTCCAAAAAAAAATTCCTTTTTTTCTTCCTCTCTCTCTCTCCAGCAGTTTCTTCTGTGGAGTGTGTCTGTGCAAGTGTTACACTTTTAGTCCTTTTGCACGGGGAGAAGAGGATGATAACGCTGTCGTCAGCTTTCCTGTCCTTTATTTTTTTTCCACAGTTCCCAGTTCTCCTTCATCACATCAGAGTCTCCCGCTGGAGCTCTCTTTTTTATACATAAGTGTAATTAACTCCGAAAAAAGGGCACTCAATGAACTCTAAATTATTCGCTATTGTGCTCCCCCAAAAGTAGTTGGACAGACGGAGAAGGGCCTTTCTACAAACTTCAAATATCCCGTTTTTCTCTGCCCAGGAACGTGCTTCTCAGCCGAAAAGGACAGCCACTCTTTTGGTATCGTGCTCCCCTTCCAAAACTATATAGTCACATCTACTCGTCTCAAGTCACCCCAGGACTGTCAAAAAGTTACTACACTCCAGCCGACCTCGTTTTCCCCACTTCTACCCAGTAAGCTTCCAATTTCTACATTCTCTAATTTTTTTTGCATATACTCTGCTCTCCATTTTAATCGTAATTAGCACACACACACTACAGCAGCATCCCACAACAATCATACTTTTTTATTTTCTTAACCAGTTCCGTCAAAATAAAATTAGGTTCATTATAATGTTGGTCATTCTCTACTCCCAGTGTGGTTTTCGTGGCGTGGCATGGCGTGTATGTAAACTCATCGTACGTACATTCACAAAAGCTCACACATTTATCCAAGTCTTTCCTAATACACTTTTTTTTCTCATACCTTCTCTGACGCTCTCATCTTTCAAAGCCATACTACCAAATACCAATATTTAAAAAAAAATCTTGCATGCAATCTGCTGAAAAAAATACTCCTCCGTAGTAAAAAAAATTGTGCAGCGCCACCACCACACTATATTTTTCTTCTCTGTCCTTGCACAGATTTCTTTCAATGCTGATGCTACCATTTATCTGTTCCATCATTCCTCCTCTAAAAAAAGCTAATTCATTCCACCAGAAAAAAAACATTTTTATCTGTAGGCAAACCATACAGATATATCCTCGCTATGCATATAATAAAAAGAGATATTTTTTTTCAAAAGAGGAAAAAAACTCAATATCAGAGTCTGTGTGCAAAAAAGTGTCTAAACACATGTACCTTGCCACCGCACTCATATAGCACATATTTCCCTGTGAAGTTCAAGTCAAAAAAAATTTTTTTAAGCTAATATAATTTTTTTTTCAGTAGTGCTAACTTTCAACAATTTTCTTTGTACTGTTTTCGGACTATGCACGTTTTTATTTTGTTACGACTCTCGTTAAAAAGAAGTGAGGAAGGTTTTTTTTCTTGACTGGCTCGTCTTCTTCTTGCACTTGTGCTTCCTCCCAACTGAAAATTTGTTACTTGGGCATGTACACAAGAAGAAGAAATAAAAGAAACTGTTTGAACTTTGTCATTTTCCCGTATCGCCTTCCCTCTTGGAAAGAAGTGTGGAGGGATGTGCATGTGCGTGTGTGTCTGTCTTTTTCTGAAATAAAAAAACACAACTTTGTACGTAAATTGGCACTGGGATATGGAAAAAAAGAATGTTGGGATGTTTCATGTGGTCTTTTTTTTCGAGTTACTCATTCACTAAAAAGAGAGAGAAAAAAATATACTTTTTTTCTCTCTCTTTCTCTCCTCTTACGTCCAAACAACTAAATCCATCCATCTATCTATAAAAAGGACGTGATGTATGCGTGTGTGTATTCTGCAAAAAAGACTTTATTTTATGAGATTTTTTTCCTTTGCTCCTTGTCTCTGTATATTTTCAGAGTCAGATATATATTTTTTTTTCTGTTTGTTTTGGCAATAAAGAAAGAGAAGAGAAGGAAAAAATTGTATATCGACTCCCAGCAAAGTGTCATCGAGAGTAAGCTCAAAAGTTCACGCTGGACACATTTTTTTTCTTCCGAGATTGAAAAAGAAAAGTGGTTTGATTTGAGATTTTATTTTGAGAGGAAGAATATTCTTTATGAAAAGAGTTCCAGCAGAGATATAAACTATATTGGAGAGAAAGAGAGAGTTAACTATGATATTAAAATAAACGGAGGAGGATAAAGTTGTGGCACACGTGGGGAGGAAAAGAAAAGGAGTGTGGAAAAGAACTCTGTTTTTTTGTTATCTTCCTCACATTTCCAATTAGCCACGGGTCTCCTCTCACCAAAAAAACTGCTTCCTTTTTTCCGCTGCCGCATGACTGATGATTCTCCCATTTTATACATTTTTTCGGGTGGAAGCAGCCACCATTATTACAGCTGTCAATGAACAATGTAAATACAGACTGGGTATAATCTTCCGCCGATGGTGTGGGGGTGTGCTGGGTGAAAATAAAAAGGGGAGTTTTTTGTTTACCGGAACTTATATCCTTATATCCCGTCTCTATTCTATCTCCAGGCTATACGGCTTTAGCCAAAATGCGAAGGCCAGACACCCACCACCCTTCCGAACAAAGTACACGAGGAGTATATCTACTCTTGAAAAAAAAACGTTTTCCCACTCCTTTTTCCTCCTTTATGCAAAAAGGATTATCTCCAAAAAATAGCTCTGGCCAGATATCTCTTGAAAAAAATATATATCCAGGCAGGAAAATAAACAGTTTCTATTTCCATTTCCTTTTTTTCTTCTCGACTGAAGAGGAAAAAAAGATATATGTAGATTTCTTTGGAACAAAAACTGACTTTTGAGTTGTTGGTGCCGCGGTGGCACCCTGAAAATAGAGAAATCCGTATAGTTATACTTTTTCTCGCTCGCCAGTGCAAAACTTACATTTTTGCAATAATTTGCAATAAATTTCTCGGCTTTGGAAAAGACCTTCTGTGTAATCTCCTCCTTCTAAAGTAATTTAAAAGGGTATAAAGTTCCCTTTCCCCGAAGGAGATGAGAATTAGAAGGGGATACAGTAACCAACCAAAGTGCATTCTGAAAGGAGCGTTTTGTCACACACACAAGAAACTGCATCCAGCCCGACTTCTTTTTTTTACAAAACAAAAAATGAACTGACTTCTTTTCATGTAAAGATATCCCGTGATTTTTTTTCGGGCTGCCTACTCCACACAATAATTTTTTTTTCTGGAAGAATAGGCAAAGGCGCTTAGAAAGAGAGAGAGAGACATATATTTCGGTGAAATGTCTCCTGACATCAATGTTAGTTTAACGAGCTCACACCAAACAACTTGCTGCTGCTGAGTTGACTGATATATGTCGCCGTTTACAAGGGAAGATGATGAGGCTAAAACGATTTTCCCTGAGCAGAGGGAAAAGTAAAAAAAGAAAGGAAGGCGGGAGACGGAGAAAGGAAAAAAAAGGAAAACAACTCAAGTGACTTTTCTCGTATTCTTTTTTTTTACCTCGCCTTTTTTATTCTTCTTCTTGTTGTTGTCACACACAGAGACAGAGCAATTTCCGTGAAAGAGCACAGAAAAAAGAGGAAATAAATGGGTTTTTATGCGACGGGTGATGGGGAAGAGGGAAAAGAGAGAGAGAGAGAAAGAGAGAGAGAGAGGCTCTCCTGTTTACACATTCCATTACGTGAGCATGCACTCATTTCCCATCGCCACCTTTTTTTATATTTCCATTCACCCGATAAAGAATGGCGTCACAGCTACTGTCCCATTTATTTTTGTTTGACGGAGCCCCTTTCACCCCATATTGTACAATTTTAATGATGTGGGACAATCCCAAATACAGATTTCTTTTTATTGAAAGCGAACAACAAAAAGTAAAATCGGATCGGAAGATATGGCGAAAAATGAGTGAGATATCATTTTTTGAACTGCGTCATTTGTCAGGAGTACTTCCTGAGTAGGAAGGTGAAATAAAAAAAGAATAAGTCGGAGTCTCACTTCCGCATCTGCTCACTTGTAAAGAGTCACCGCCGTCACACGTCATGTCTCACTTTTCTCCTAGATTAATAGCAGAGAGCGTTGGTGGAGAGGGAGAGAGCTTCCTCTTGGAACTCCTTTCCCATTATCTTTCCCTCTCTTTTCTCTACGAGGAATTATACTGAGCTTGGAGTCACGTTGAAGTTGCAGTTGCAAAAATATATAATAATTTTGCAATGTTTGCCATTCCCCGAGCTGCTCGTCCTTGTAGACATAAAAAAGGCAATTTCGTTTAGGATGGTAATTAGAGTACCCCCGAAAAAATGTGTTATGAGAGGACTCAGGCAATTTGTAAATTGGCGAAACGGAAAGAAAGCTAACAATAAGTATATATTCATCTTATTTTATAATTGAAAACGGTAGCCCAAAAAGACAATTTTTTAAATAAAAGTGTGCTTAAAATTAGCGAGAAAAAAATTGGCATTTGTCCTCCATACAAAATCCTTTTATTTCCAATCTCCATTTATCCTTTTCCTCCGTGATTAACTGGAAGTGCGCCTAATGCATAACTAAAAGATTTTTTTCTCTAGCTAACGAGACCAGTTCCGATTAGTAAGTCCCAAGACGGCTGATAAAAAAATGATGACCTATGCCTTCTCCTCCGCGCTCCGTGATTACATCCATCTTAAGATATGAGCCTTCTGGAAAGAGAAAAGAGTAAAAAACGTGTTCTTCCTAATCATTAAAGACTCTTCTCCATTTTCATCCCATTCAATCATCTCCTTTTTTTCTCTAAATGGCTAAGGTGAATAAATAGAGAGGGGGAGAAAAGCCCGGAGAAAAAAAAGTGTAATGCTTTCTCTCTCACTCTCACTCCCTCCACCCCATTCTCTTTCTATTTTTTGACTTTGCACAATAACTAGGTGAAAGGAATATATTTTTTCGGGAGCCTAATCAGGAAAAGAAAGCGTTTCTCTTTAGCATATTACTAAAGAAGAAGAAAAAAACTCTATTATATTTTTTTCTCTTGAAAGAGGAAAAAAGAGATGAGCGAGGAAGAGAGAGAAAGTCGCTTGTAAATATCCGGTAGAGAAATCATTCATGTCTAATAAAGGAGAGGAGAGCCGAAAAAGGAGAACTTCCTCTTTATTCATTTCACCGCTTTTGCTCATTCATCTTGCAAGAAAGGAAATATTATGTGAAGGAAGAGAGATACCCATTTGTGTATGTGTTTTGGTGTGGACGTACGGAGCCGAGAAAATAGTTGCATTTGCAAAATAATGGAAATAGGATGATGACGTGTGTTGTGTAGCTGTAGCTTAATCTTTATTTTCTAAGCTTGTAACTTTAGACAGGGCTGTGGTGTCCTATCTTTTTTTAGCTGGGTTGGAAAGGTGAGCATATGGCATTACTTAAAGTAAGGGATTTATGACGGGAGAACAGGTAGCAAAAATGCAGAACGCTAAAGACTACAGACCTACTCACATTTCTCCCTTGTCATCTCCCATCTAGCCATGATCCTTCCTCAGAATATGGATATTGCTACAGCTCTGTACTAGCACACCAACTTTATTATTACCAACTCTCTTAATATACTTTTTTTTCTCCTCTCCAAGATTTATTACTGCAGGTTTGGAAGCAGCAAAAAATTATTTATTTATGGAAAGAAATTTATTTACAATTTTCCTCCTCTTATCTAAAGCAGAAGAAAAAACAAAGGAGTAAGGACAAAACTATAAAAACTTTAAAAAAAAATCTTTTTAGAAGGTGCAGGTGAAAACTGATTGATTTACTTGCTCAGGAATATACATAAAAAAGGATATCTGCTTGAAGTGATGAAAGGGGAAAAAAACTTTTGCAGTTTCCCTTTTTTCAGTCCACGCAAATTTATTAGGCCATTTTATCTCCAGAGTTTCAATCAGCAACCCCACGCAATAGAATAAATTTTTTTCTTGGGGAGTACTCGAAAAGTGGAAGGACGGAGGAAAACTCGTCTGATTTTTTAAAAAGTGTTTACAAAATAAAGAGCTCTCTTCCCTTTCTCTCATGCATTGTTTATGTAATAGTGAAACTGTCCTTGTCCTGTTGGGGAAGAAATATAAAAAAAAGTTGCGCATTTTTTATTCAGTTGGAAAAAGAGGGAAGAAAAAAAAGCTATTCCATGAAAATTGCAAATTTCACTTGTGCACTTGTACACAAAATTCTGTATTTTGTCTCAGAAAAAGTTTTTTTTTCCCCTTTTCAGGTGAGCAGCACATAAGTGAAGCTGAGTGAAGCCGCTCCTCTCCCATTTCTTGGCCAGTGGAGAAGGAAAACTGAGCTAATTCAATTCACTGTGCATACTGCCAAACCCTCCTAGAAGGAGTGAGGTTGGAGGGACAAAGAGTACTAAATAATTTATGAGATTGAACTCTAAACAAGTTTTTTTTTCAATCTTTTTTTACTTCTCCGTGTATCCACCCCCATCTTAACACTTTCTTCTTTGGGAAGGAAAAATGGAGAAAAAAAAGCCACGCTGGCATTCTTCTTCTTCGTCTTCTTCCTTTTTTATGCTGTGAGACTCCGCGAGAGGGAAAAATCGCTTACAAAGAGCGGCACAAGTGGCCTTTTAAATTTGACAGGGTGAAGGAAATATGCTTACTCCTAATAATTTTACAGCAAGAAAGGAAAAGTTGCACTAGCGCAGTATTTTTTTTGCCGGAACAATCTCCCCACTCTTGATGCTTTTTTATGGCGGAATAAGGAAGGAGAAAAAAAGAATTTGCGGAATGAAACAATTTTTTATTTTCTTCCAGCATCATCATATTATACCGTATGCAGACTGAGTTTTTAGTGATAGGCAGTCGTTGACATGATGACTGGAGCATGTCTCGATAAGAAAAAAAAATTCGGTGGCGCTTTACTTACACACACTCTCTCCCCGTCTTTTATTTTTTTGGCGTTACGTGAACTCATGAATTATTAAGTTTGGGAGTCTGAGTAAAAAAGAGCATATCTCTTTCAAGGCTTCGGTGGTGACCTGCGGAGCCTCCGAAAAAAGCTGGGATAATAGCGGTGACGTTGATACTTTATTTTAGTGACAAAAACTGCAACAGGAATCAGTTTTCCTTTTTTTGCAAAAATAGAGTGTGTTGCGGAAACAGATATGGAGACATTGTTTTTGCAAGCTTCTTATTATTACATCCAGAGCTTTTCCAGCAATACCCTTTTTGATATGCAATCTCACTTATTTAATATTGACACTGGCAATAAACAATAAATGTGAATGGGAGAGTAAATAACTTTTTTTTCTTCCCCTTTTCCTCCTCAAAAAAACTCTTGCTCGTTTGGGAGGACGTCACTCTGCGTTCTCATACTGGTGAAATTGGCTGCTTTCTAAATTTAGGCGGGCTATGTGTGGCGGAGCCCGTAAAGATGATGAGTTCTCCAGGAGTGGATTGCATTACAAGCGAGTCTCGTGTAATAGTGCTCATTAAAATGATTGTGAGGCTTGTGAAATGAGATGAAATTTGTGAGAAAGCGCCTCGAGTCGCATACAACTCTATTCCTGGAAACAACAGATGTCTCATCTCCCTTTTTACATACATCTTATGACATCAGCGTTGCATCATGGACTAGATCAGATTTGCAATTTCTCATTTCGTAACAGTATACATGAAACGAAAACTCCTTTTTTTCTATCTCTCCCGCTCATTTCGAGTACAAAACTATTTTCATTTTCCTCCTTCTTCCTCCTCATCGACAATAAAAAGATGGGAGCAAGCCGTCAGTCCCACTTTACTTTTTCCCATTTTCTCCTTTTTTTCCTTCTCTCTCCAATTGAAAAAAAAGGCTTCATTTATTGCAGTGTGCAGGTAGAGCTGTTGCATGACCTTGTCCTGGTCCTTTTTCAGAAAAGAATGTGCCCGTGCTTATCTCACTACACTACTCTGGAACCACAAGGAATCTCCCAATTTAAAAAAAACACGGCAAAAATTCCACCCCACCAAACTCCGGAAACGCGCTGAAGGGACAGTTGCGTCATTTCCAACACTAAACGCTGCTGACAGCCCTGCACGTACATTCCTCCACATAAATAAATTAGCAATCCCCGCCATAAATTTTCATCCCGATTTAAAACAAAATAAAAATCTCTTTAAAAAAAGCTATGCACAGTCCACGGTCCACTTACGGGATAGGAGACGAGGGAGGATTCCCTTTATATTTTTTAGCAAGCAATAAAACCCTTTTTTTATTTCCGCTTAGAGTAAAACGCTGACGGAAACAAGAAGGGCATATCAAACCTCTCCATATTTATTTGATGTGGAAGATGTATGCACACAATTTTATATATATTTTTTCTTTTCCCCTCCGGAGATAAAGTGTATTTGTTGTTGGGATCATTATATGCAAACTTTTTAGTGCTCTGCCCACTCTGCTTATTTTTTTCTGTTTCGCTTTTTCGGAGCATAAATTTTTATCCGGGAGTGGATGTGGATTCGCAAATGCAGATGGAGAGGAAGAGTGGCAAAATATGGATAAGTTTATGTAAACAAACATGGATAGCGTTTCTTAAGTGTAATGGCTTTCTGCCTACTTCTCCAGAGCTCGTCCCACCCTTTTCTCCCTTGAAAAGCCAGAATGGAAAGAGAGAAATAAATATCTATAACAAAATCTTATTTTTCTCCTAAATAGCTGGAAATGTTGTGGGGTAGCCAAAGTCGTGAAATTATTGCGAAATCTATTCTCCTCTCGTACTCTTTTGTGGGCAAATAGTGGAGAAAAAGTAAAATTATTTAAATTCCGCTCCTCCGAAAAATAGAGTTGCTATTGTTTGGAGTGCCCCAAGTTCGGAGAGAGAGAAATTGATATCGTTTTTTTCTTCTCTCCTCAACAACGGAAAGTTGTTTGCATTGCGAGGTATAAAAAAAGTTTACTTTTATTTTGATCTGTTTGCCAAAACAATTTTTATTTTGGAGGAGAGGACCGCTGATTGGAATGGTTTGATTGGGATTGGATGCTAGTTCTTCTTCAGAAATAAAATGTGGTGCATACTTTCCTTTTATGGTTGCTACCGTTAAGTAGTCCGCCTCTTTTACTACTTTTCCAATTTGCCTTAGCTACCTACTCCCGGAATGAAAATATTTTTTTTCCTGGTCAGCTTCAAAAAAAATGCAATTTCCAGATACTTATAGACTTGTGTGGAGTGTGTGGCCACCAAAAAGAAATCTTTTTTTGCTCCAGTCGCCAGCAATCTTCCAGTTGAAGTAATAAAAGAACGAAGCGTATTCCGAATGTGTCATATCATCATCTGCCCTCTCTGCTCCATCTTTTTTTTAACTTTCTCTTTCGCTTAAGCGTCATTTTTTTGTTCTTATCGGACTCCACTAGTCAGCTCCCTTTTTTATTCGTATCCGCTGCCAACTCTTATTTAAATGAAAGGAGATTTTTATCTGGACAAGTCTGGAGAATAATATATACTCTTGTCTCCTTCCATTTTAATTTAAATGGAGACTCAACTCTGCCAGGCGCAAAAGCCATATGCCTTCTAGTGCGTGGCAAAGTGGCCTACTCCACTTTACTTGCTCCACTCAAATTACAATAATCTGTTCCGGTTATTTACCACACGGATAAATAATTTGCATTTTATCCCATAAAAAGAGACTAGTGTGCAGTAAGATGTACTGCACTTTTTTTGCTTTAGCCAGCGCATGAAATAAAAAAAGCTTCAAAAATATTATTTTCATCTGCCATCTGGCTAGTGCCACTGCCACCCAGCTGCAATTATCACTTTCCTTCCTTTTTGTCAAAAGAAAATCCGAGCGTTCTTTTCATCCCAAAAGTTTTTAGTAAAGCAGATAATTATTTTTGTCAAAAACCCAAACAAGTTGGGACAAACATCCGAAAAATATAAAAGCTGCCCAGTGGGAGAGGAAAGCAAATCATCCGTGGAGTTTATGCACCATCACCTTCCTTTTTTTTCTCTCTGCTCATCATATTCAACTCGCTTAAGTGGATCTAGTCCGTCATCATTACCGTTACATCTTTTTCATGCTGTCATATCTCATCTGCAGCCAGGAAAAAAAATATTGTTCCTTGACAGGCTCCTTTTTTAGTGAGCCTTTCCCCGATTCTTTTCATCTCCGTCATTCCACGGAGGAGGGAGCTATTTCTGGAAACCCAGAGCTGGTAGCATATACTATCTACAGCCTCCAAATCTGATTAAGTTGGAGAGATACGCAAAGAAAATTAAGAGGAGATTGTCTAGTTAGCTATTTACAATATTTTCCGAGAGACTAACAACGTCATCAGAGTCCCTGTCACTTGCAAATATTCCCTGAAGAGTGGGACGCGGATGTGGGATGCTGAGCTGAGGTGGTCGGAATAGCAAAAAAAAGGAAATCGATTCCTCCCACTCTTATAGTTAGTCAAAACTTTACCTGGCCATGGAATATCTTTTACCACCTCAAAAAATGAAATGTATAGCGGATGCGGATAATAAGATAAAAAAATGGCTTTAGCTAAGAACAACAGAGTTTTTTGGCGGAAATTTTGATAAATAAAAAATTCTTTTTTTCTTGTTTACCTCTTCCAGGTATCCCCCTTCGAGTGTTTGGAAGGAGCATCCCAGGTAGGGTGGATGCAGGAGGGGATTTTTTATTCACTGTGTCGAAACTTGTTACACTCTGACCAAAGTGGAGACTGAAAGCTGGACGAACTCGGAGGACTCCGTGGGAGAGATGACACTACACTGGGAGAAGCTGTCACCCGCGGAGTTTCAGCAGCTTCAGGACTATGTCGCTTGTAAGTGCTCTCCCATAATTTATGATTTTTCCGGGGACACGTAAAGAAGTTTGGACAGGGAAGGTTACCAATACTTCTGAAAACTTCAATTTTTCAGGAAATCGGCTATTTTTGTGTTTTTTTGTCAGTAGGCGACAAATGTCAGCTTCAATTCTCACATTTAAAAGCTATCTTCAACATCACTGCAAAACTGCATTCGGGGAAAGTATGTGAAAAGTGGGAAGGGAAAGAAGCGACTGCGAGAACTCGACACTATACATAATTCTCTTTCATATGCAACTAAATAAGGAGGAGATGGGGAAATTTTGGCTGAAAATGTCAAGGACCAATGGCGGGAATGAAAAAAGAACTTTCCACTTTTCGCCAAAAAGTGTCCATTACACACTCCTCCACAAATTGACAGCGGGATATTTCTTTCCCTCCATAAAAAATCAAAGAGGATACTTTTCCAGAAAGAAATGGACTAGGGCGCCCAGAAAGAGGGGAAAAGAAAAATGTACGAAAAAAATATCTTAGTCCTCAGCAGTGGGTTACCATTACACTTACACATCTCCACACAATTAGCTAACGCATTTCTGTTTATTGCAGTGGCTCACGAGATCATAAAAAAACTAGCCCGCCTATTCCCCATCATCGTGCTGATGGTCTAGGTTAATAGGAGAGAAATGGGAAACTGTTCTGAATTGAAAAAAAGGCGAAAAAGCATTCTCAGCCGGAAACAAATGGAATCCACTAGATTCATTTCGCTTTTTCTTTGCCTTTTTCCTAAAAAAATCTTTTTTTTTGTTCTTCCAGAGTGCAGGGCGGAGTCAGAGGATTATCGGCGTTTGAGTAAAATCATTGATGAGTACTTTCCAGTTTCAATGGTTATCAGTAGTTTTTGCGATAGCTTACAGCTAAAGTTGTGAAGCTAAAGATAGCTTTGAGCTAAAAAAAACGAAATTTTACTGGCGAGGTATAGCTGGCAAAAATGTAAAAGAGCAAGTAGGCCATATTTCTTCTCCAGTGTATCCGTGCTGGGATCACACATACAGGCTGGAGAGAGAGGGAGAGCTATCTCTTCCATCATATAAATTTCCGGTTTTTTGTGGAAATGCATAATCACGACACGGTTTAGTGATTGGCATTAAAAAGTGGACTGAGTTTTCATCTGGATGTAAAGGAAAAAAGGTAGTTTTGGGGAGGAAGAATAATAAAAAAAAGTCTCTCTTTGACTCTTTCTCTGTGAAAGAGGATAAAAAACGGAGAAAAGAGTCTACGGATGAGCTATTCAAACTAATGATGATAGCTCATAAAAACGGGAGAGGACAGTGTGCGGAGCCGATATGATTGGGTATCCTGGGGAAAGCTGGTGAAGTGAAACGGGCTAAATGTCATATTATTCCAGTTATCCTCGTCATCATCATTAATAATTACCGCTCTATTCTTGGCATGCTCTCCACAAGCAGTTTATTCTCGAGCAGTGGAGGCTGGAAGAGAAGGAGAGGAAGAAAGTTGTAAACTGTGAGTTGTGGGGGAGTGTAGTGTAGCGAATGCTTTTAGTTATGGGGCATCTGGAGATAACTATCTGGGGCGTATTTTTAGACCCTCAGGAGCAAAAAAAATATATATGTGATATTTGTCGTTGATGGGGGAACTTTCCTGGTAGAGGGAAGCCTTAAAATTAGCTGAGCTGACATGATGCCGTTTGGAGGGGGTACACATGATACAAAGGGGAAAAGGATGGGACGACGTCTTTGCTGCCGTCATCAGTTTTTATGCCTCGGCTCCTAGCAAACTGTGCGCCGGGAGATTGTGTTTGTTCCTCTTGTTCCTATATGCAACCCAATACGGGAACTCAAACCGTAAACGCCGCTCCAGGAATTTTTCCCCTCTTCTCCTTCCACGAAAATTGGCTCAATTTTGACTAGTCAAGTAAATAACTCCGCTTTTCATTTCGTTCCAATCTTCAACTCCAAATCAATTTTGGGATAGAGCAAAGGTAAAGGTGTGCGCTGGATAACCTTCTTTAAATACTAGAGCTCCCTATTAAATTTAAAACTGGACAAATCTGCAATCTTCTTTGCTTGAAGAAATTGCTGTACGACGGTTGTCCCCTTATAAAAATCGGATTTTTCCAGTGATGCGTGCACTGGGCAAAGCACAATTTTGTCGGCGGGAATACCTTTTTTTATTATTTTTTCCGGGAACGGAGTCCTTTAAGCAAATATATCGTCTTTCTTTATTCCGACAAGTACACAGTTCGGCTTCATTCTAAGTACAGCAAAGAGGAAAACGGGTAGCGTTTCAAATAACGTGACTCACTTAATAATCCTCTCCTTTCATCTATTTTAGTTTCCAGTGGGATGGAGCGGGAAGTGAAAAAAATGGCTAAAAAATCAAATAATTTCCATCGACGGGCCACTGCATTATAGACCAGAAGAAGGAGAGATGATCCTACAGTCATCTCCCATTTTTAAATTGATTTGCTTCATGTAGGCAAAAAGTATATGGGAATTGAGGGAGCACCCACACACGCTCTCTCCCTATCTGGGCTCTATCTGGAACGTTCTCCAGAAAGGAAACTTATTGCTGGGATAAAAAGCGGCAATTTTGTTAGCCGCAGGGAGTCAAACAAAATGTTTGGAATTGGGTTCCGGCACATTTTTTTTTGTATTGAGGATCTACATCAACTATATGCAAGAGAAAAAAAATATGTGCCAATTTTCTCCCCAAAAGATGTACATTTTGCATATGCTTACTCTTATGCGCTTTAAACAAATCTGAACGCAGCAGTTTTTTCATCTATTTTTTCTGCTGCTCCTCTCCTAAAATATTTGCTGCCAAAATTTGTTTTTTTTATTTCGCTGGTGAATTGATAAGTAAAGATGTTAAAAATGAAAAGCGCTAAATCTTTGTTTCCAGGAGGAAATGTGTTCTTTCTCCAGGACATATCTTTTTTTTCTGGAGCAATAAAGTTCCAAGATTTAATCTGTCTTCATATCCTCCCAAAGTTAGTTCTGATGTGAAAATGGCACTCTCTTTTATTTTCTCCTTGTCTATCCAAATGAACTACATTTTTGGGGGGTGAGCACACAAAAAATATTATTATTGATTGTAGCCCACTCTCCCTTACTACTGCACTCTGATCAGTTGGAGGCAAGGGGAGAGTAAGGGGAGGTTGTAAGCTGGGAGAAAAAGGCTTATTTTTGAAGGATCACTCCCATATCCTGTTGCATGTAGAAAGTTTGAGCCGGCACAAATGCGTCCCTGCTCACAGGCCTCCTGTCGGATTTACATGCCGTGATTTCAATCCCTTCCCTATTTTTTCAACCTGTTACTGCTCCAGAAGGATCTGTTTCTGGTCCAGAAGTTTCCCGAAGTGACTTTGCTGCTTTAGTAGCATGGGAGCACAAAAGGCTCATGGACATCTGCAAATTATACAGAATAGGGGATTTTTACTCATATCCTAGGGGAAATTTGGGATTGGCTAATTTCGAAATTAAGTTTCCGTGTTCCTCACATGAAGGTGTTATGCAAAGGGAATGAAAAAAAATCACCTTGAAGGACATTTTTTTCATTGCGGAAGTGCTTTTTATTGCTTACACGTGGAAGAAAATGGTTTTCCAGCAAAATAGGAAATGATGTAGAGGAAAGTGCCTTGAAGGAAGAGTCCTGGAATGAGAGTGGAAATTTATATTTTTTTTATTCTGATTGTGTATTCTAGCGAAAAAATGCTTTTTGTTATGTCAAGGCACGCTCTGCATTTACATCTTTCTCTGGAGACAAAAAGAGTATATTTATTTTTCTTCCAGGAAGAGGAAGAGGAAGAGAGATGGGTGCTGACCCACTTTTTTATGAGTGGTGGTAAGTTCAAGTATGCGGGGAGAGCTTTTTGCAACATCCTTAAAATTAACGAGGGCACTTGAACTGATTTTTATGTGAAAATAATTGCCCTATTTTAATTTTACTAATAGACAAGTTTTTTTTATAACCCGGAAACTGGAAGATACCGAAAAAAAGTATTTTTTTGAGGGCCAAAGTGAATCTCTTTTATTTGGCTAATTCCAGTGAAAATATCCAGCCGAATCCAGTTAAAGCTTACACTCTCTCCTTTTTAAGTAGCACTTCACTGTGCTCTGTCCTCAATTTTTTTTGCATGTGTGCTCCTCAAGGATTGTTTGCTCACTTTTTCTTTGAGATATTGTCCAATTCCATCACACACAGAAAAATTTGCCTGATTTCCCCTTTCCAAAAAAATTATTATACCTTTTTTGGTGTTACATCAGACGCAAAAAATTATTGGGCCCACTTTACTTCTTCCCACTTCCCTGTCATTTGTACACCTTATCCTTCCATCCTTTTTCTCCACCTTTCTGGTTTTTATATAATTTATTAGGAAACTCATCTCTTGTCCTAATTGCAAAGCTGAATATGCTATTCACTTTCCGTCTATTACTGGGAAATTGCGTCAATCTCTCTTTTCATTTCAGTCTTCCACGTCCCAGCCTAAAATCACTTCAAAGAAGATGAAATCACAGAAAATAATATATATTTATTATGTCTTCTCTTATCTGTAGCAGAAGAGCAGCCTGTCAAAAATTGCACCTTATTACTTCCTTCGCAAAAAAATACGTTGTTTTTCGTTATTTCCACTCCGAAAATAAATTCGTATCGACGTCACTCACTAAATAACTGCTCAAGCTGGAGAGGAATATTACAAGTTTTCTCCAGATTTATAAATACATACGTCCCTTTCTTCTTCTCCAGTGCTCCCACAAAGTGTAAAAAAAATAGCGAAAGGGACAAAATGTGGGAAGGGGAAAGTGTGTGCGTGTGTGCAAAAAGAAAGCGGATATGGAGCTTCGTGCATTTCTTTTTTCCCCTCCGGATAAAATGGGATCGTTTAGGCTAAACGCTTACTAAAGTTTTGTGGCGTGTGATCACTGCTAAAAAAAGTTGTGTGGGGTACCCTAAATACAAAATATTACGGCTTTGTAGGGAAATGGTGTGACGCGCTAACATGATCAAATTCATACAAATAATTTTTCTTGGGTGAGCGAGGTGGGCGCACACTTCCCACAAAAGATGATGACAGCTAAAAAGAGAGTCATCAAACTTGTAGTCTGGAGCTATGGTCTGACATAAAAAAATATTCCTTTTCGGAAAAGGATTTTCCCTGGAAAGTTGTTTGAGTCTGGATAAGAAAACGAAACTTTCTGGAAAGAGAATGGGAGGTATTGTTTTCCCATTTTTTTATCCGTCTCCTCTTTATTATTCTTCTTGGGAGGGAAAACAATAGGGAGGGAAGTGTATTTTCACAGCGGAACATAGGAAGCGCTGATTCCCTGAAAGGTTTTTTTTTGATGTGGAGGGAAAGATGAGATGATACATGTGAGACTCGCAAAGGATAGGAAGAAATAAAGCCTGAAGCCCTTCGAAAGAAAATGATAATGGCGGGAGAAGAAAAAAAACACATTCAGGCAGTTTTGCTAAAGGAGACGTGTACAGCTCTTAAATAATGGTATTAAAATGATGCTCGAGCTCGACCATAACTAACAAAATTATTTTGTACTAAAATCTGTTTTGCAGACTCCACCAAGAAACTAAAGGATGTGGTGGACGAGTTCTACAGCATTCCGGACTACGCGGAGTTCATGGAAGATGGGGTAAGCTGAGACGAGTCCCAAATTAGATTAAATCCTCTCAGGTTGAGTGTATAAAAAGCGTTCCTGATTGTGAGCCCAAAATCCAGCAATATGTCACTGTAAAGTGTAAACGGAACCTCTTTTGGAGTTAGACAAGCAGATGCTTTGAATTTTGAAGTTATGCCAACACCGGCGCCGCACTTGAAAAAAAAACCATCTTACTTTCTGCACACTTTCCCCCTTTTCCAGCCCAACAAATTTCATCATGCATTATTGAAAGCGCATCCACTGAAAGAGATACATTTTTATGTCGGAGTGGAGGAAGGGAAAAAAAAGGAAAAAAATATATATCTCACCTGACGGGTGATACATCTTCCACGGCAACTAGTGCAATTTCTAAGTCCGGCTGTTGGAGTCAATATAAAAATTGAGTTGCTTTTTCAGTTTGAAAGGATAGCTTTACAGGTTGGAGATAAAAAAATATCTCATGGACCTTTTATAGACTCAGCCTTTCTCTTTTCCTTTTATATTCTGCTCTTTCTTCCCGGAATGGAAAATGAAAACGATTTTTTTTATTATTTACGATACAGCAATCCATTCATTTCTCTTAGGAGAAAAAATATGGCTATTTCGCTTCCACCTCCTCCACTTTTGATATTTGATTCAGTATTAAAAGGATACGGGAAATGGAGCTGGGTAACGGGAAAGCAATCGCGTTTATTTTGGTATTGTGAGAAAGAGGACTCCGGTTACGTAGAGGACTTTTCCTCTTTTCAGTGAACCTGTTTTCAGATCAACCCCAATTTGTATCACTTTCAAAGGGCAGAAATGACAAGGCTCATCAATTGAGGTAGAACGGGGCACTATTTTTAGTTGAAATCTGACAGACACTCGAAAGTTCCATCAAAGCTGGAGCAAGAGGGACTCCAGATTGAGCTTTTAGGGAGAAATTGCGAAATAAAAATGCTCTTGTGTTTCCCATTTCCAAAATTAGGACAATTACAAAGGCAATTTAACTTTTAGAAAGGAACTGGAAAGGGAAGAGAATTGTGAATGTTATTTCGCAGATTAATTTTAAAATTTTTGGGGGAGCATAACAAGATTTTACTGGGAAGAGTTCCGAGAAAGCTAGGCTAATTGAATAGGAAATAAAGCCTTCTTCCACGTACCCTAATTACCCAGCTCCGCTCCTATTTCTCCTATTACAAAAGTAGAAAGAAAACGCCCGAAAGCAACTCCAACTCTTCTTCTCTTCCAACTCCAATTTCCAGCCATTTCCTACAACATCCTGGAAAGAAAGGTTAAAGGAAGGGGAAGGGGGCCGAAAATACAAAAGCAGCTTCTGGAAATGGGGCACTGTGCAAAATAAAACAAAAAACCTTATTTCCCCAGTTCCACTTCCTCATCCGAATAAGCTTTCCCATTAGCATAATAGAGTTTTCTGGGAACAATATTGAAAAATACTAGAAATAGTAATTTGGCGGTGAAAATTTCTGTTGAAAATGAATTTTCGAAGAACGGGAAATTTCGGTTTTCCTACACGTGTGCGTCGTCCTTCGTACCCAGGGACAGTTATGTGGCGGTGATCCGGAAGACCTCCAAGATAGGTTACACACTGTTAGTTCAGCATACATTTAGTTTTCCCGTTTGCTAATGGTGGCGGGTTTGGGAAGGGGGAGAAATAGCGCGGAATACGATATTATGCTCGCTGCAACTGCAGTGGAGGTATTTTGAGCATAGAAAAATCCGTTCTGGCTCCGACATGGTCACCAGTCACTGGTTAGATGGTGATGGCCACGAATCTCATAAATGCATGGCTCATTATCTCCTCCAGAAGGAGAAGTTGGAATGGGGGCATGGGGAGTGTGGGGAGTTGGGGAGTTGAGGACACGTGACGGGTAGCAGGATATATATATTTAGGGAAAGTGAGGGGAGAGCAGGAAGAGGAAGCCAAAGGAAGGAGAAAATCCGTTTACGATGACGATTTATGTGTTGGTTTAAGCAGAATATGAACTGTCCAGTGGTATGAAAAGTGGAGCTGGTTGGGTAACGCTCTCTCCAGAGAAAAATGGAGTGGGGAGCGCTGCCACTAATGAAAATAGGATAAAGTGGTAATGGCTGAGCGGCAGTGTGGAAGGTATTGTAGCGGGAGCAGCACTTGCTGCCGCTGCTCCTGCCGCACGCTGCCAAGATGAGTTCCGCTAATTCCACTGGACAACTTAAATGAAAGATGGGTGGAATGTATAATGAATTCCAGCTCAGCATTACATTTGACCTTTCAAGCAGAGAAAAATCGTGCTTGGAGCGATAGGAAAAATCTTATCTTGGCTGACGTCTGATGTCAACACTAATTGGAGCAATTAATGGTTTTTCAGGAGGTGGACTTTGAAGGCTTCAAAGTCTTTTTTCAAATGTACCTCGACTCCCAGGCGCCAGACGATTTGTGTAGGCATCTCTTCCTGTCGTTTGTGAAACGGCAAGGGAATCTCTATCCAGCTTCGTCCAGCCCACACATCCCATCCTCGGAAACATTCCCAGATGGAAAGGCTTTTCAGGTGAGCCGCGTAGAGAGGATGAATGCGGGGAAAACGGATAAGCTGCATGCTTCCACCCTATAAAAAATTTAATTTCATCCTTCCACTCATTCCGGCATGTAGGAAATGGCTGTGAAGAGCTCCGCAGCTGCTGTCGCTGCTATAGCGCCAAACAACGCTGGATCTCTGTCAAACCTGGTGGCGCACTCCACAACGCCCACACACAACGGGAGCACTAATTTAGCCGCCAGCGACAGCATGCTGTACGCCAACAATGCCACCACCACCTCCTCCTCCAGCACTGCCCCCATTATTCTAGAGGGTGAGTTGGACATCAGTCCACCTAACGGGTCACCACCAGCTGTAGTCCCATCCTCAGAGCAGTTCGCTGAGAAGTTTTCCGGGATCACTGAAAAACTGCACACTTTGTCGACTAGTGTTGGCGGAGGAGGCGGAGGAGGCGGAGCGGTACCTGGTGGCGAGTCCGACTCGGAATCTCGTACAGGTTAGACTCTACGTGACTTCCTTCTAATGTCCCTGATGATCTCGTGATGATGCAGCACTTTATTATTTTGTCAAGTTAAAAAAAATCCGGTCACTCTCATGCTCCGTCATTACCGTCATCCTCGCTCCCGTTCTCCTTCCCTTTTCACCCATTGCGAAAGCTGGTGCATACCAATTAGGCAGAACAAGAGAGCTCCCAGCCACCACACCGGCAGAAAAAGAAATTTCAATACACCCATCCGCCATTTTCATCTTAGGCACCTTCTACTTGCGTATGCAGATGGCTTCCCGAATTCCCCTTTTCCTAATCTGTACACGTTCCTCCTCGAGGCTTCTTTGCTTTCATAAGCTCCTTCGTGACTTTCTCAAAAAAAAGCACACTCCGTGCCACCATTCCTGGAATGCACGGCTTCTGAAGTGGAAATGCAACAGGAATTGTTTCCTCCACTGAAAAACCAATTTTTTCCAAAGAGAGACACACTTCCATCCATCTTTATTTACAGATGGTGTCAATAATTTTTTTTTATATATTTCTCTCCTTCAAGAAATCCCCCAGATATTTGTTTTTTGCCCATTTTGTAACACTTTACGTAACTTGTCCTTGTGAGAAATGTATAGCGTGAATGGAGCGTTATTGGATTTTTTTTGGAGAGGAAGTGACAAGACAAAAAAAATATATATTAATTTTTGTTAAAAAACTGACTTGAAAAAAACATTGGAAAAGATTCGGTGGACGAGTTAGTCCATCCAATGGTCCAGTTGACGGTAGAGGAAGGACACACATTGCCGGTGAGCTATCATGGAAAGCGTCCTTTGAAGAGAGTAGTTCAGTCCAACCCGCACTCCGCACAGGGCCTTACATCTCAAAGGGAAAAGCTACCGAGAAAAGTGAGAATTGCGGATGATGCCGCTGGTGGCGGCGACGATACTGAGGGGAAATCAGGGGCCGCTCCCGTCGCGCCTCACACCCACTCAAATAATGTTTCTCATCATCAAAGCATGTCAAAGGGAGGAGAACACACTGGTTGGTTTGCATTATCATTTTGCTCGAGTTTGCAACCCGAGGTAGAAAAGGTAGCAAAGAGGTAGGCTTTGCAAAACTCACTTGTTTGGGGTAACTTGAGAAATTTTTGTTAGAAACGTATACCTCCCCAAGCTTGCTAAAACTTGCTAACTGTAAATTTGAGAGTGGATGTAGTGGAAGGAAACTTGGAAATTAGCGGGTAGTAAGGAAGTTTCTGGAATTGGAATTTTTTTTTTCAATTTCTTTCATTTCCAGATGTGGCTGTTTCCACTCCGACCAACGCGCGATTCAAGGACATTGACATAGCTCTGGCACGAATTCTCTTTAAGGATGTGATCTGTTACTTGTCTCTTCTGGAGGGTGGTACTCCAGAGGATAAGCTCGAATGTAAAACCAATTTAAATGTAAACTAGCTCATCTAACTAAAAAAAGTGGACAATTAAACTTTTAATTATTTTATTTCTGTTTGTGCCTAGTCATGTTTCGGCTTTATGACACTGACGGGAATGGAGTGTTAGATACTGACGTAAAAAACTGCATTGAAAACTTTTTTATTATTTTATTTTATTATTTTTATTTTATTTTATTATTTTTTAACAGCCCATTTTATCACCCATTTAACATCTCAATTAATTACATTCATTTTGCAGGAGCTGGACTGCATTGTAAATCAGATGATGAGTGTGGCAGAGTACTTGGGCTGGGATGTGTCTGAACTGAAGCCGGTAGAGAAAAAAGACAATTTTTTTATATTATTTTACTTTGCCTCCCATTTCCACTAATTTTATTGCTAAATTAACATTTCCTTGTGGAGCTTAAGCCTGTCATTTCGCTTAGCCATAAAAGCGTCTTTTACTTTTTTATGTCCTTTCCGTCTCCATATTCTCTCTCTTTTCTCTATTCTCTATTCTCTATTCTCTCTTTTGTGGGCAGATATTGCAAGATATGATGATGGAAATCGACTACGACTCTGACGGCACAGTCTCGCTGGAGGAGTGGAAGCGCGGAGGGCTCACAACAATTCCACTTCTCGTCCTCCTCGGAATTGACTACGAAGTAAGTTTGGATCTTTTTGCACTTGGACTCGGCACTCAATACTTCTACTTAAACAGTTTCACTTCCTCCTTTTCCCCTGCCTCCCAATTTTCCTTACAGTTTTCTTAGTTAAACACCCATATTACTGGTGTATTGCTGACTGGATAAAATTGATTATTTTCGCTTTTCACTGGCTGATGGGCTGATGAGTTTTCACTTGACATGATGACGATATGATGGGGAGAGATGGAGCGAAGGGCGAGCGAATATGAAAAAAATGAGTTTTTTTAATAATGTTTTCCCTCTCTCTCTCTGCTTTATTCTTCCTTCCCGTCATATGCTTCATTCCATTTTTCGCCGAGATATTATTCCGGAATGATTTTATTTAGGGCGTGAAGGACGACGGAAGACATGCCTGGAGACTGAAGCATTTCAACAGACCGGCTTACTGCAATCTTTGCTTGGCAATGCTTACCGGGGTGGGGAAGAAAGGGTTATGCTGCATTTGTAAGCGTTTTCTATTACTCATTAACTTCTCCACTTGATTAGATTTTGCAATTAGCGCAAATTCATAATTTTTTTGCTGCTCTAATTTACGTCAGGGTGCAAGTACACGGTGCACGAGAGATGCGTGAAGAACGCTCCAAATAACTGTGTGCAGACTTACGTGAAGTCGAAAAAGTCGCAGAATGTAAGTTTCTATGATGGAAGGAGGGAAACAATACTAAAATGTAAGTGGGATTTTTTTTGGCGCGCATTTAACTGTTTAAATATTTTGGAATAGATTCCGAAGCACCACTGGACAGAAGGTAACTGTCACGGGAAATGCTCCAAGTGCAAGAAGACCATAAAGAGCTACAATGGAATCTCTGGATTGCACTGCAGATGGTGTCAAATGACGGTAAAAAAAATAATAATAGTATAATTACAAAAATTATATATTTTGCGCTGGGCTGTGGAGATTATAAGCGTAGTGCATGGAGGGAAAAGTGTACAGCGTGCGCTTTCACTGCACTGCTGCTTGTGTGGCAAGTGTGGATGTGGTGGAGCTTTGATGGCTGACATCCAGCAAGGGAGAGAAAAAGGTTGAGAGAATGTCATCAAGATTGTTTTGTCTGAGCTCACTCCAATATCCCAAAAACCTTTTATGACAGGAACAGAATTAACCTTCGTAATTGGAAAATGATGATGATGCTGATGCCTATACGACATCCACCACCACCACTCAGCTCTCCTTTCCCGTTTTGTACATGCAAACCCGACCGCCATAATATACACTAATGTTGTGTCAGCTCTCCCTGACTGGAGCCGAGTTTCGCCTTCATAAAACCGAAATATATTATTTTTTATTATTGAGGATTTCAGCTTTCACTTCATCACATCACACAGAGAAAGCGGGGAAAGCGGAGTTTGTTTTTCCCTTTTGTTTTGACTTGTTGTGTTTGCCCTCACTAAAATTATTCTCTTTTCTGACTTCCCTCATTAGTTACATAATTGCTGTGCGGCCCAAGCAAAGCCGGAGTGCACACTGGGAGAACTCCGATCCCACATCATTCCTCCTACATCAATCTATCCTACTGTGCTCGACAGGCAGCGCTCTTTCTCCAGAGATGCTCGCTCCAACTCTGGACTATCAAGATCTGAAATGGGATGTGCGATTGAGCAGGTAGCAAAAAAAGCTTTTCCGTAGGGAACACGCTAGTAAATAAAGGAAAGAAGAAATTTCTGTTTTTGTAACTTTTCTTTTGAGTCCAACCCTAATTTAATTCTATACTTCTTTGAGAGATGACAAACCGATAAAAAAAATTTGCAACTTTTTTTCACGTTGCCCCAAGAACTGAAACATGATGGTTGAGATGATGAAATGGTGGCGTGTTTTTTAGGGTGACGCAGCAAGTGCAGAGGTGATTCAGATTCAGTCACCAGACGGGTCGGGTCCAATGTCCTTCCAAATTGTTCCCTTGGAACATACCAGACCTTTGCTGGTTTTCATTAACCCCAAGAGTGGGGGCAATCAAGGTGTCAAACTCTATCGGAAGTTTCAGTATCTTCTCAATCCTAGGCAGGTAAGGAAAGGATGGGCACGGAGAAACGGAAAAATAATAAATAGAGGCGTTGAAAATTGATTTTCCAGAAGAAAATTGGAAAGTGGTCACAGGCTGTCAGCACAAATATATATTTTTTTCATCTAAGGTCTACAACATCACCTGCGGTGGGCCATCCAAGCCGTTGAACATGTTCAAAGATGTACCCAATCTGAGAGTAATTTGCTGTGGTGGGGATGGAACTGTTGGCTGGCTGTTGGACAGCATGGGTAAGATAACCACGGCCAGGAAAATTTCATAAAATATCATTTCCCCCTGAAACTCTTCATTAAACAGCTCTTGGAAAGTGCACATGGCTTGCAACGTGCTTTTTTAGGGTGCCATCAACACGTGAACAATTGGTGGCTCATCGCTGACCATAGTTAGAACAAACTTAAATCGATTTTTTTAATACGGCGCTTCCTTTTCTCGGTTAGTTAACAAGTGTGTGAAATTTGGTTGGACTAGTGCGCCTTATTTTTACTGGGAAAAGGAAAATTTCTCAAGTTTTATTCTGATTAAATTGTTTATTGAATAAAAACGGGAAAATTGCATATTCTAGCTGAAGTCTAGTAATATTCATTGCCAACGAGTTTTATGCTATACACAGTAAATTGAGTTTTCTGAAGAAATGAAGTTTTTGTCATTGAAAAAGTTGATGAATTGGAATGATAACGAGTGTAGAGAAACTTGGCAGGAAAACTTTAGGTTACATTTTTATTTAGATGTGGTAATCATACTCAATCTGATTTTATTACAGTTTCACGAAAAAAAAAGTTTTTGATTGGATTAGAGAGACGCGTCTTGCTCGAGTTTTCAGTTTAAAAAAATGGAATTATCTGTAATTTCGTAATTTTTTTTCTCGCTACTCCATCTTCCAGACAAGGTGAAGTACGCCTCGCAGCCGGCAGTAGGTGTGATCCCATTAGGGACTGGAAATGATCTCGCGAGATGCTTAAAGTGGGGAGGGGGCTATGAGGGAGAACCCTTACCGAAAATTCTCAAAGTATAAAAAATAAACTTACGCTTACGTTAACGATAATAATTTTACCAGCCTTTTTGTTTCCAAAAAAGGCAAATTTAACTAACGCCGTTCTGATGATTCATTTTAATTCTGTAGAAAATTGAGAAGGCGTCCACAATCTTGATGGACCGTTGGCAGATCTCATTGTCGGATGTAAGGGAGGACGATCGTAAAGGGGATACGATGCCGTACAACATCATTAACAATTACTTTTCTGTTGGAGTGGTAAGTCTGGCTGGATATATTAGTATAGTTAGCGTTAGCATCTCCAGACGAAGACATTGCTAAGTAAGTGATCTGTAAACAGCGCTGGTGCATGTCTCCTTCAATATATTTCTTGTAGGATGCAGCAATCTGTGTCAAATTCCATTTGGAACGTGAGAAACACCCGCATAAATTTAACTCGCGGGTGAGGAACAAAATGTGGTACTTTGAGTTCGGGATGACAGAGCAGTTCGCATCCTCTTGCAAGAATCTCCATCAGGAGCTGGAAATTGAAGTGCGTGCCAGCGGATAATAGAAAAATTATACACTTTTCATTCAGCACACAGAGCGGAAGTTTTATTTTTTCGAGAATGTGTCTGAATATTACTTTTTTTCAGTGTGACGGCGTATCAATTGATCTCCAACAAGGCTCATCTCTCCAAGGCTTAGCTTTGCTGAACATTCCATATACACACGGGGGCACAAACATGTGGGGAGACCACTTGTCCCGGAGACGAGCCAAGAAGCTCCGACGGAGGAGAAGGAATGAAAGAAATGACGAGCCTCACAATCCGACTGCGAATCTTTCTACAGCCGTCCAAGGCAAGTCGAAATATTGGAGTTAGCGAAATCGTTAATTTTTTGCTGCACTTTTTTTTATCAATTTATATTTTTTTGCAATTTTTCCAGATATTGGCGACCAACTGATTGAAGTGATCGGTCTCGAAAATTGCTTGCATATGGGCCAAGTGCGCACTGGGCTGAGAGCGTCCGGGAAGCGACTCGCTCAGTGCTCAACGGTTGTGATTAGAACTCGGAGGCGTTTTCCCATGCAAATTGATGGAGAGCCGTGGATGCAGTCTCCATGCACGGTAATTTTCCACGCTGCACATTTTTGCACAATTTTTCCAATAAAGTAGGTATATAGCTCATATCATAAATTTATTCTGTAGATTCGAATCACTCACAAGAACCAGGTTCCCATGCTAATGAGTCCATCAACTGGTGGAATGTTTGGATTCTTTAAAAAATAAATCTACAGGGACTATACACAGGCTATATAACACTAGCCTTGGAAATGAACCGAGAAACAAGTTTTAAATTTTACTATTTCAAAGAAAAGTATATTATATAATTTAAAAACGAATGCTACTGTGTTGAGAAAACGGCAAAGACTTTTAAAGAATGATTTTTTTTCTTTTCAACAAATTCTGAAAAATAAATTATTCCAAAGAAAATATTCCAGAGAAAAACACGGTCCAGTTTAAGCATTTTACGCTACCGTTCCATTCCAAAAAGAAAAAAAGGATTTTTGTCGAATGTTAACTAGATATAAAAAAATGTATTTAATGTTGTACTACTATACTAATTAATTACAAAGTTATACCTGAACCCTTTAATACCTTAGCCCTGTATCTAATAAAATTTGCATGCCCATATTCATCATGATGCAATTTCATCATACCAAAATAATCATTAAAGATGTCAACGAGAAAAGTTACCAATTTTATGTAGCTTTAATCAAAATCCAATAGTTCAATTACATTTACATATAATAGGTGTTTTAATTATAATTAAAGTGAAGTTGGAGTGAACTGTTTAATCCTGCATGAAGCTTCCAAAAAGCAAAAAAACGTTATCATATTAACAAAAACCCAATTTCAAATATTTAAAGTGTGTAAACATTTAAGAGCACTATATATTTAACAAATTTAAATTAGTTAATATAACTACTCCTGTTAATAGTTTAACAATAAGAAAAATAGTTATTATTCAAAAAAAAAACTTTTCAAAATATTTTCTCCAAATTAAGACCAACAAAACGTAATACGGAAATTTTTATTTAAAAAGATTTTTTTCCTTTTTTCTTAAGTTATAAAGTTATGTACCTTTAACAAAAAAAACTGCAAAATATCAGATCTTCTCTTTTCAGTTTCAAAAAACGTTTCTGTGAAAATATTTATTTAAATAATTATAATCGAAATTATAATTACACACTAATATATACTGCATAATAAAGTTCTTAAATCACTACAAACTACACAATTATTAAACTAACATAATTGGGAAATTTATAGCTACTGAGTTAATTATTATTATTTTTTAAATATTTTTTCAACTATATTAAATATAGTAAAGCATCAAAGTTAAATTACCGGATACAAGATTTTTAAAGATTACAATAATGTACCAAACACCAGTATCAATCCCTATATGGGGATAACAAAGAATATTATTATCTGTCTAACTAAATCTACTAAATCCTAACATATTAAAAATAACTAGGGGAAGGAACCCCAAAAGGCCAAATTCAATCATTTTCTAATGCCGGAAAACCATCAGGATCACAGGAAATTATCTCAGCTGGGAAATGAGAAACAACGTAAAAAATATAATTTTGCTTTTTTTGCGAAATTCACACTTTATAAAATCAGCTTGAAAAACTCACCGGGTAAGTTGCTGCTGACGATATCCGCTAAAGTTGCGGGTGGTGGTGTTCCCATTCATGGTGTACGGAGGGAAGTACTGCTGACCGTGCTGACAACCACCATTGTTGGCAACAACAAACTCTGGAGTGCTGGTAGTGGTGACGCCACTATTCCCTAATGGAAAGGAATGACCCCCTCCATTATTATTATTTCCCCATGAGCCAGTAAATTTTGAAGTTCCGCTTCCATTCAAAATAGTTCCATTGGCGTTCAGCCCAATAGGAGAGTGCTCTCCGTTGCACATGTTGCCAGTATTGTTTAAGATGGGGGTATGAACCCGTCCATTAGAACCATTACTCCAGGGCTGGTAGCGGCCACAGTTGTTGCCAAGTCCTCCTCTATTATTAGCGGAACCGTTGTTGCGGTTAAAATTGTTGTAAAAGTTGGCCTGGCTGTTGCCAAAGATATGAGCCTGGCTGTGGTTGTTGCCATTGTTGTTTCCATGATTGTTGAAAAACGCATACTGTAATCCTTGTCCCACCACAGCAGAGGAAGATGACGTGGACGGTGCGAAGGCATTCGAGTTGTTATTGAATTTGCCAGAGCTTCCATGTCCAGGTCCCAACTTGTTGCTAGCAGTTCTCATCATTGGACGGTGATTACGGAGAGTGGCATCCGCATGTTTTTTGTAAAAGCAAGTTCTACAGAAATAGTTGAAGCAGGCCGGATCGCGACAAAAGTAAGGTCCTTGCTGGAGACCACAAAAGGAGCAGATGGCATCCTCCAAGTAAGGGTCAATTTGTACCTTTTTTGTGATTCTTGCAGTTTTGATAAGCACGTAAGCTGCAGTTACCGCCTTCATGTAAGAGCGTATATTATTAAAAGTCACTCTAGCAGACCCAATGGGATACTTGGAGCGATCCGTATCAACTCCTGTAAAAATCAAAATTTTATGATTTATTACAACTCTAAGGAGGAAGAATTAAGCTCTAAGAAGAACTTTGAAATAGTTTATTTGTGATTTGCTCTTACCGGCATACACAACTCCTCCAAATAAATCATCCATAATATGGGCCAAACCTTCCGCGTTGACCATGCCGTGCAAAGCTCCCACGAAAACTGTTTTAAGCGGATCAATCTTGGATGCCTGGCATTTCACAAAGTTGCTGTCGGACAGGGCCCAAGGAATTACTTGTACGTCCTTAAAGCGGAGTCGCTTGGAGGACACCTTGTAGTAGTAGCTTCCTCCTGGGGAAGAGCTAAAGTCCTGGGTGCAGTTTTGCAGTAATGCTTTCACCTGGAAACGAATTAAATCAAATGCATCAAATTTCACAATTTACCTAATTTTGCTAAAAATAAATCTTTTGCATGCTACTTTACCTGCTTTTCACCCTCAAACACCGCATAAGCATATCCCTTAATTTTTGGAGAAGTCATGTCCTTGCCAGGCCACTCAATTCTCATAATGCCAAAGGACTTGAATGCTTGCATCAGGCCCGTCTCAGTGATATCAAATGGGAGACCGCCGAGGAAAACCTGCAAAATTTTTAACAAGTGACCTTGCTAACTTTCCTTTAAAAATTTCAGTTTCATATTTTCTCTATGAGTAAAATTCTGCAAAAACCTTGGATGAGTAAGTAACTGGAGGTCTATGGATCCTTGGAGGGAGCTGTCCACTCCATGTGCATGGAGCATCTTTTGATCCTACAAAAGTGAATAATTATAAATTGTACATGGAAATTACTAGAAAGAAAATTTTCAATTGTTAAGAAAGCTTAATTTAATTAGCAACAGCGGTAATATTTTTTACCAGCGATATCTCTATGCATTCTAGCCATTTGGTCCAGTGACTGATCAGAGGTGCTTGGGAATAATGAAGATGGACCCAAACTAATGGGTGAGATGTCACTGGAGTCGCTGTCGGACTGCTCTGCAACCAGCGCTGTGATCAAGTACTTTTGCACCTGGACAATTAGTGCCTGCAGCCGTTCCGCTGAGAGCTGATCCCCATTCCGTTTGCAATCTTCGTGTGCCTTCATGAAGACTTCAACAAGCTCCATCAATTTTTTCTTGCTAAGACCAACCAAATCTTTCTCCAAGGAGAGCTCTTCAAAGCTCTCACAAATTGTAGTGGTGTTGTCACTGGAGCCCACTGTAAGTGTTGAAGGGCTTCCCCAGATAGTATTCCCTAAGGTTGACGAGGTAAGCCCAGAGCTGCTGGAGCTCTCAGCAGGCTGGTTATCCTAATAGACAAACATTTCATTCCGAATAATTTTAATGCCAAATTTCTTCCTATTTTTACCCTTTTAAAATATTTACGATTTCAAAATATTACCAAAAGAGCTGAAATGTCACTCAGGTTCCATTGCTGAGCAAGTCCCTGAAATGGGTCGGAAAAGCGAGTTTGAAAAGACTCACTATCAGCACTAGCATCACTACCGTTGCTGCCATTGCTGTCATTGCTGCCCCTCCTCTCCCCTGTCCCATTGCTGGAGAAGGATGAGTCCGACATTGAAATTGAGAATTGGTCAAACTGGTCATTTGCCGTGGAGCTGGACGTCCTCGGAGAAGAGTCCCATTTGTGGTTGGACGCCCCAATTGAGGAAAGCGTTAGACCAGAGTCATTCAGTTGATTCCGGTATTGGTTCCCGTTCCTACTTGGGAAGCCGATTGGGGGCAGAAATAGACTTTCTTTTTCCTGTGGCAACTCCCCCGTATCCCCTGTCGGGGAGCTTTCGTAACTAAATTTTTCTGGGAAGAATTGTCCATTCGTGTTGTCAATGCAAAATTGGCCGGAGTTGATGGCAGTCGTCAGTAGGCCAAAATTGTCGCTGCAAGCAAAATAAGTTAAGCTTATAATCTGGAATACTGGCAAAATGCGAGCATCTCAAAAGCAATTTGAAGAAGCTCAACGCGGACTTACTTCGGAATTCCCCTGTCCTGTGTATTTTTCAAAGGAGACAAAGCACTAAAAGACGTTTCCGGGAGAAACGGCAAGTTCAAGGGCGGAGAAGAGCATGAAAAACGTCGTTCATTGCGTAAGATCCCACTGGGGGAGAAGGAATTGTCAATAAAGGAATGATAAAAGTCTCCGGAATCTGAAAAGTTCACCAGCTCACTTGATGAAGGAGGGGGCGGGGAGGAGAAGCACTTCAGACCAGGAAACAGGAGTGGAGGTTGCCCTGGAGCTACCAAGGGGGACGCCAATGACGGTGGTGACAAAGTCCTCGGAATCTGCAAGTGTAGATCACCCATCGTCAACTTCTGTGTCTCTTCTACCACGTCTGACAAAGTACTGATCTCTTTCTTATCCAACAGCCCTGTGGTAAACTTTCCTTTTCGCCCCAAAAATTTCTATCATAAAATCACGTACTCGATAAAAAAACAGCAATTAAAACTGTACTAAAATATTTGTTTTTTATAAGACTCCTTCACTTCTCAACTCGAAGGTGACTTCACCAAACTAAACTGTAAATTGGTCAGAATTAACTGGCCTTGCTAAGAACAAAATTTAATCTAAAAACAAACCAATTCAGTTTTTGTTAAAAGTTACAAGGACGATGGTTAAAAATTAATAAATAATTAAGTAATCCCTTTCGAAATAAATATTTAGCCTTCTCCAACACGATTAAAAATAGCCGTCTCTCTAGACAGTAAGCTCTGAGTTCCTCCTCTCAGTTCAAGAAACTGAAATGAACTGGCTTCGCTTCGGATGACAAAACCTCACTTTATTTATACACAGGGATTAAATTTTAGATTTAGAAGCTCGGTTAACCAGAAACTGCGCAGTTTCTCTGTTTGGGACTGCACAAAGCAATTAAAGCAAAGAAATATGCTGAAAGCTGAATAAACAGGAGTCCAAAAGAAAAACGGACGCTAATTCGAACGTTATCTTCTAATTTGCATGACCTCTGTGCACGTACTCTCCCTCTTTTCTTTCTCTGTCTCTCTGTCTCCAAATATTGAGTAATTTACCCGAATCCAACTTCTGCTAAATTATTCCTTGGGAGAGGGCTCCTCTAATCAGCTTCACTACGTTAGGTACCTACTCGGGGCAGGTGTTCTCGCTTCCTTATTGGAATGCTTGATAAGGAGCAGAAAGCATTTTTCTCTGATATTCCTCCCCATGTCTAAACCTGGCCAGCGTAAAACGTCAGGAAAAAAATGTTCTTCGGGTGTCCTTCATGGTACTGGAGACATAAGTCCAAGATAAAGCCCCACAAATAAGCATTTCTTGGGTTCTCTTCCGAAGAATTTTTATGGTATGACTGTGGACTAAAAATTTGTCTCTTCAGAGCCATTCTCATAATACTGAATGGTGAGAATGGTTTTACGGCAAAGTGATAAGCGCACAAATACTCAATCTAAAAATATGAACTGTCATGAAATTTTCTTGAGTCTTCGCTCGTAATTTGCATAAGTGAGATAAGGACACTGTCGTAAGGGCAAGAGGAAATTTTTGTCAACGTAATTGTCAGGCTATGGCTACGTGTACAGTGAGCACTGAGCAATTAACCAATTTAAGAATTTATAAGCTGCTGAAGAATCGAAGACGGAGATATGATCGAATATGATTTGTATCCCTCTTTGAAGGAGCGTGTAAATCTTAATACTCTAATTTGGTACTAAAAATGCCCATAAAATGAACTAAAACTTTTCTAAGCTTATTCACTTAGTCTTATTTATTTTCCATTATCCTCTTCTTTATTATTTTTTTGGTGCATGCTGTCTGGAATCCTATCGCGTTAATAAGGAAGCGTCCAATAATCCGGCCTTTAGATTTAGCTTTAAGCTTTAGCTGTGGAGCAGCTCCACTCACCTAATTTTTAGTGATGCGGGACATTAAATATTTTTTGGCCGTTGCTTTGTCGGAGTTAAAAATGCTACCAAAAAGTTGCAATGTGATTTGTGATGAAACTTAAAACGGAAAGTCGAGTTTGATATGAACGTCCCCTCTGCCGGCCAACTTTTAGTATGCAGCAGTGTATGGATATTTTGATGCTGTTGCAGGTGACAGAAGCCAATTAAGATAAAACTTAAAGTAAAACATCTGGATTTTGTTTTCAGTAGGTAAAAATATCATTTTTTCAATATTATTCATTACGCCTGTGATGGTAGTTGCCATTAAAAAGAACACGTACACAGTATTGCTTTTTTATAATAGAATGAATACACACAGAGATAGTAAAAGGTATATATGGTCTCAATACACAAAAAAACAAAATCTTTTTATAGTCCGTTTCTCAATAAGTATCAAACAGAATCTCCATAATATTGAATGTATCTACAATTAATCAGATAAGAAGTGCGAAAAAAATAGTTTGACAGGGCACTTACACCTTTTCATAGTACAGTTAGGCTAAAATTACAATCTTAATACAAAATATTGCAACGATTTTATTTACTTTTTTCCTTTTTTACCGTTTAAAATAGAATTTTTTGTCCGTTTTTAAAATCATTTTTAGGCTTTACATCCCTCAGTAGGATAGAGATTGAGAGAATTTTGGGTTCTCTTTATTTTTTTTAAAAAAATGGGTTTTTTTCTGGGTCGAGTTTTGCTGTAAAATTTTTTAAAAAAAGAAAAATAACACTTTTTCATTCTTTATTTGCTTGCTTAAATTTTTGCTGTTCCCGCGGATGGTAATGATACGTTGATCACTTGGACTTGCAAAGGCATGTTCAGGGTTGGGTTCGGGGTGGATGGAACCTTCTCAGAAGGAGCGACCAATGTCACTGGTGGCTGGAACTCCTTGTTCTGGACGGACTTTTCGAGACCCTCTCCAGCGTACGAGACAAGTGGCGAGATTTCGACGACGACGGGTGCCTTGTAGCTCATGCATGACTTTTGACTGGAAATAAAAGAACGGAAATTATTTTATAAATAGTATTTAACTAAACACTAAAATGCTGCAGCTCTGTAAATTTCTGTCATTATTATTAGATTTGGCTAGTTTTTCAAAAGGTAAAAATAATAATGAACTGGACACACGAAGAAAAATATAAAAAAAAACAAAAAAAGTTAGGAAGACAATAACTTACATCTCATTGTTGTTGGTCTCCACCAATATACCGTTGTTATTCAACATACTACAAAACACAAAAATAGAAACAATTCTACAACAATAGAACAAACAGCAAGCAAAAAATAAAAGGAGCGAAAATAAGTATGCCTCAAGTTAGAGTTTCATGTTAGCTCATATATCATGCAAGTTGTTAGAGGGACACACAAACTGGAAAAGTGAAGTGGAGAGCGAGGCTCTGTCAGAGTGTAAATGAGAGTTGGCTTAAGCACGAACCTAGGAATGAGCGGGATTTCCATTCCAGCTTCGTCAACGAATCGGCCACCTGCGGCGAGGATATGTCGTTGATGGAGGGAGTAGAGTGCGTGCCTTGCTGTAGTTGGGGTATCCTTTTCAGCGCCGTCAGCATTCTTGAGTGGACTGAACTCGTCCTCTCTGAGAACTTCCCATACCACAAATCTCTCGGAGAACTGGAAGACATCAAACACAAACTTCTCCAATTTGATCCCGTTTGGAGTGTCCGGTTTCACGAGCGCTCCGGTAGTGTCCACATGAGGAATCTTCTTCTTGGCAATGTGATGCATGAGCTCATTTTCTGGTCCCCTGTGCAAATAAAATAATGGCGGATTAGTGGGGGAGGACATAATTTCCGCTAATTTATTTATGAACGTCTTCTGCAAACTCACTCAACCACCCGGCGAAGAAATTCTGTGGTGAGATAATGGTTACAGATGCTTCCCGCGCTGAAAGTAAGTCTCCCGTCGGGATTACGCTTTTGTGCGGTTTTCAATGTAATTTCGGAGTACTCCACGACCTGATAGTGGCCATCCACTTTGCATACCACACCGACCGCTTCCGTGGGGAAGGCTTTTTCCACAACCTGTCAATCAAGCAATATCCAACCAAAAAATGTATTTATTTGTCAAAAAAGGTAAACCCGGATAAGGGCAGATAAGCAGAGTGAAATCGGATATGTGGAAAATTGAGCAATCTTGTGATCAGCCTGAATCCAGGAACTATTTTTTGGACTCACCTTGGCTCCGCAGTCCGCACCTTTGCTGTAGCAGTAGCCGATGAAGGTGGGATCTGCCATTTTCACGAGAATATTGTCCACGCAGTACACATGGACATACTCAATCCCGCGGGATTCCATGTCATTGAGAATCCCCTTATCTCTGATCGCTCTGTAAAGCCCTCCATTACCATCTGAAAAAGTGAAATTAGGATTTGATATAAATGCTAAGCTCCAATTGGAGAGATAACAGATTTCATCTTCTGGACAGCTGCGCAAAAATTTTGTTTTCTACCTGGAGCCTTTGCGATTTTCCCCTTCTTCTCGAGAATTATCTTCCCATCGAAAGTGAAGGCGGGGAGCATTCCCTGCTCAAACACAACCAAGTTGTCTTTCTTCAGTCCGAAAAAGTTGTGGTTCTGGAAATACTCGAGGGTTGGCTCCTTCGTGTGCTCACTGGTCATAATGTACCAGGGAATATGGCCCCTCTCCCCATGGCATTGCTCAGCGAGCTGCTCCACTCGGAGGATCCTCTCCGCTTGGAGTTGGTACAAGGTTTTCCGGGAAGGCAACCCGACATCGTACATACCCTTCGGGTAGGCCACTCCAAGACGAGTTCCCTGCCCTCCCGCAAGCAGCAAAACGGCAACCTTCCCACCACTGATCAGTCTCAGTCCTGCATATCCAAAAACACCCCAAAATTTACTCATCCTGGAAGTCTTCTCACCCAAATTCCTAATTTCCACAAATGCAAATCCTTTTTATGCAGGGCAATTGATATTGACCACAATCCCAAATTTCTTCCGCGAACGTGCACCCTCCTTTACTTAAACTAGTCCACTCATTGCTAAATTATTTTTATTGCTAAAAGCTTTTTTTTAAAACTTGGCAATCCAAGCTAATAAATAGCCCCATTAACCATTACGACAACATTATCATCATAATGTAAGCTAATTACTAATTATACTCTGCATTTTCATTTAATGGCGTTGCGTAATTCCGCTTAAAATGCGCCTTTTTTTGACTATACTGTAGCTAAAGTGCGGAAGGAAGCAAACGAAAGTGTTTTTATTACTTCTTCTTTGCAGAGTACACCCCACACCTTCAAAACGTGTCTTCAATTTTCTCATGAATGCTTTTTCTCTGTTTACTTTGCATACCTACAACAGGTTGATACGCTGAGAATGTTATAGAGAGGCAGCGAGAATATATTTTTGTGCTCTTCCTCTAACCTTTTCATCACTCCCTATGAAAAAATTAATTATATGAAAAAAGCTGGCCGAGAAAAGTTCATTCGTGCATCTCATCATGAGATCACACGTCTGCGCTGCTCTCCTCTCATCACCATTCATTTCGCAGCTGGGCATTTAGGCAAAACGGAGTGAATGAGGAAGAGCGAACAGCTCATTTCTGGAGGGCAGAGCACGGAAATATAATCTCTCGACTTGTACCGCAGCCTTCTCATATCAAGTTTTCGATCAATTTTCGCTATTCATTTGCTGCCAATAATAAGCGAAATGAAAAACGATTCACTTCACGTCTATCCATCTTTTGTACGGCCAATGTCGAGATAGGGAAAAGATTCGCTTTTTATGAGTTTAGCCTTTTATAGCGTGCGTCAGTGTCACCCTACCAGCTTCTCAAGTCAGAATATCGTAATTGGAGTGAATGGAAGAATGTGTACTGTTTACGGAAGTATAGTATCGCGCTCTTGGAGATATCTCCAAGTAGTACGCTTTTTCTTTTGGATCGTATGCAAAAAAAGGCGGCAAAGCGCTTCTCGCAGTTCCAGATAAGAGCGGGTCAAAGTTTCACCCTGAATGGAGAGTTAAATTGGGTGCATTTAGTACGCGAATGGTGCGACTCACCTTCGTTTTCATATTGCTTTAAGCGTTCCGCATCCGTTCTCACAACGGCGCCATGAATCTCCGTTGGAATTGGCTGCAGCCGATCGTCCAGCTTCCCGACGTCCTCAGTGTTGGTATGCTGCGTTTTACCGTAGTACCGGGTAACTTCCTCGAGATTGAGTCTGCATCAAAGAAATTTTTTTAAAAAAATTGTGCTTCCTTTCCGAAAAAAAATGTATTTTGCGTATAAGCAGTAGTATTCAGCGTACTCTCTCAACTCGGTGTACAGCTCCTGCTGCTCATCGTCATTGAGCTCATCCCAGAACTGGAGCAAATGCCCTTGATTGTACTTCTCCAAGTCTTCTCTAAGTTGAGTCACGTTCATGATTGAGCCGCGATAATAGCACTTGCGATAACACTCCTTCAAGAAAAAGTACATTTTTTTCATGAAAAACGCTGTCTTTAGCACTCTGATCAATCAAAAAGCGTCTCATCATAAATTGCCCCGTCAGCAAAAGGTAGCACAACGAGAAGCCAACAAACTAATTCAGTCTACACGTAAGCCTTCCCAAACTCCCTCTCGACTCAAGACTACTTTTTTTGACTCCTTAATACCTACACGTACAACAATACAACTGCTTCTCTTTGTTGACGCCATTCTCACTAAAAAAATGCTTCTTTTTCCTCCTCCTAAAGTACTACTCCCTACTGCAATAATAGTTGTAAAATAATGTTTTTTTATATTGTAAAAAAGATTTACTTTTATAGAGGAAGGCAGACACCAAAAAAATTATTAAAAAACGGGAGTGATGGGCTAGCTGCTAACTTGGTCTGAGTTATCTTCTGTTCCTGATGGCGAGTTTCGTTCCACTTACCGTACCTGGTATAGCATCCACTCTGCAACAAAAAGAACGGAGCTGATTAGCCCTTTTACCAAATCATCTTTTTTTAAAAAAAAGTTTCTAGTCCTTATTAAAATCCATACATTCTTTTTAAAGTCATGGATAAACATAATTAGCAGAGAGCAAAGAAAAAAATGTAGCCAGTTAATTCATAATAATTTTTTTCTCTGCTCTATCATCATCAATCTACTTTGTTATTTTCAAGAGGGAAAAATGGCAGTGGCACATTATCATTATGATATGCATGATCTTAAAGAAGAGAGAGGAATTCATATCAATTCATTTCGTTTTTCTTTGTGCTGCTGCTATTTTCATCCTTTATTATCAATGGACTTGGCAATGAAGAGGATTACGAAGAGAACCATTTTTTAGTAACTGTGCAAGTTCAACATTTCTCTCTTTTTTTCTGGCAAAGTGCAAAAGGGCTTTCCATTCATAGCGAAAGAAAAAGTTTTTAGAAACATTCCTTTCATGTTACATTTTTGTAAGTCTTAAAATGCTTGTTTTGTCTGCTTGAAAACAAAAGCCGATTTGCTAATTTTTCTACGTGGATATCGTTGCCCTGTTATCAAATATGAATTGTGGAGAGAAGGAGGAATGCATTTTAAGGGATGGAAAATATAATTAATGCGACTTTTCCTCTGTGCAAATAGACACAAAAGTGGGTTTATATAGGTTGCAACACCAAAAAATAGTTTACTTTAGAGTGAGCCCTGTCCAGATTCCCCACATGAGATTGGAAGAGGTTATGAAATGAGTCAAATACTATTTTTTATGACGAGAGGGGAGAACTGCAATGAAAAAAGTGAGAGGGCTGCTTATGATTTATAATCGTGGTTGATTACAGCAGAAATCATAAACGCCCAATTTATTTAGAGACCAGCGTGCATTTTTTTTCTAAATGTGTGCGTATATGTATAGTGCGCAGCATGTGAAAAAAATGTTTTTTTACTTTGTCATGATGTAAATATTTACAATTGCTTTTAGCAAGAAAAAAAGAGCGGCGGAGTATCTACAATGTTTTTGACTCTTTTTTAGTGATTGATTGTACTCTGCAAAAAAATTGGATGCAAAATTGCATTATTTTTTCCTTCGATTTTTTTTCATAAATGCATTTTTCTGCAGTGCAAAAATATATAAATAAAAGATTGAATGTGTAGGCTGTTTGTATTGTATAGCTGTGCAGTTTTTTTTTCATTGTGATTAAAATCTTCTGAGCCTCCTTTTAAAGGTTACCTTTACTCGTGGTGGCTACCGATCACTCAACCGACCCACTTTTCAAAACACAAAAAAACAGTTCAACCATCTCTCCTCTCTCACTTTCAGCGGCGCGTTCACTTTTTCTACAAAAATAATTTATTTTTGCAAATTTATACAAATCCTATTCTTGCAGCTCAGCTATCATCTCAACTGATCTAGCATGAAATATTAATTTTGTCTGCTTGAAAAATGCTAAAAGTGGCCCTACACGCTAAAACAGCAGTAATAAAAAAGTGCACTTGCAAAAATGACACTATCCGTCCACACCACCAAAATAATACATATATTTTTTGCTAGTCACTTCTACTCCGCAAAAGGGAATGTAATATGCGTACTCGGCAAAACTAAATTTTTTATTGCAAATTTCATGTGAAATGCTCATTTTTACGAGTTTGATTACTACCGCATTATTCCTTCTAATTAGTAGCGTAGTTTTACCTGCTACACCTAGGAATGTTTTAGCACGATAAAATTTGCCAAAAAATATGCGTTGCGATTTCATATATGCCGTTTTATGCAGCCTGAAAAAAAAAGTTCTCAGTAAAGTGACTACCACCTCGCATTATTTTTTAGAGGTATACCTTACCTGATTGCAATTACATTGCTAAAACCAATTTCCGCACAATTTAGTCTTCCTCGTGAGAATCCCTCTTTGCTGGTTTCACTTTTCATGAAAATATAGTTCGCAGTTTTTTTTGCAAACAGAAAAGTTCACACAAATTAACCCTTTTACTACGTATCCACTTTTTTACAGAGTAGAGTACTACCAAAAAGTAAATTGATGCATCCAGCAAGGCTTATCAATTGGAACTGATATCAGAGCTGGGAATCGGGTCTGAATATATAATTATTTTTTCCCGTCCACTTTCTGTTTACTCAGCACTCTCTCATTGACAACTTTTTGACAGTCGCCCACGCACATGAAAAAATCTCCTTTTTTATACAGACTAATGCCAAACTGCCACCTAGGACTGGTGAATGGATGAGACACGAAAAGAGAGTGAATTAATAAAAAAGGGAAACTTCCTCTGCGTCTGCAACAAGGCACATCTGAACTGCAACTGAATCGCTCATCTCTCACTCCAAAATGGTATACCAACTCCTGTGCGGTTCCCCACACATTAGCCAAACCACTAAACATACAATACCATTAAAAGTGAGCTCACATTTATGCATATCACCTACTCTTCGTGCCACAACACAGCGTGTAAGCCGTAATAGCTTTCAAGTGACTACCTTTTCAGTGTTTTCCTCAGTGCATCCGTGCAAAACTACGCGAGAAGAAAACTGCCTTCATCAGAAAAAATAAAAGTTATTCCCTTTAAAACATATTTTTAAAATACATTGGGCCCATTTACGTAATGTTTGGAGGAACTCTGCACCTTCGCCTTCTCTCCTACTTTTTTTGACAGATCACGGCATTCTCATCAGCACTCCTAGACTAGATGCGCTTATGTAAGATTCAACAGGTGGTAGGCCATATGATGTGATATGAAAAAAAATCAGAATAGAATATATTCATGCAAGAAAAGGAAGAAATATTTTTTTTATTGCCGTGGCAAGTGGCCATTGAGCCAGTATAGGTTACAGAGATTTGATGAAGATTATACTAGCCGCATGTTTTGGTGTGAACTGTGAACGTGATCCCACAGCCATAATTTTTTTTAGGAAAGGTCACCAGTTCTAAAAAGAAATTATCTAGCCAGAGTTAGCAGTAGTCTTAGCTAACTGCGATAACTATAACTACTAGATCCCAGAGGAGAGATAGAAGCTCTGCCATCCAATTTTTTTATATGTATTTTGCTTGCATTGCCACTGAGAATTGAAGCTGGTGAGAGGTATGGGGCAATGAAATACATTTTTTTAAAAATGGAAGTGGCATGCACATAAAAAGAATTAAGTCCTTGAAGCAGATTTTTTTAGTAATTTGAGAAGAGGGTGCGGTTAGGCTTAAGAGAAGAAGTAGGGAGTCATTAAAAAAAATTTGTACTGGCGAAAAAAAAAAGTGTTCGGGCATTACTAAACTTTGTTGACAGTTGTCCATTTTAACATTTTGACCGTTCAATGGTCATTGGCTGAGTGGCTGGACAGGTCAAAATCTCACTCTTTGGAGTCACGACTTGTTATAAAACAAGCTTTTAGGATGATTTATATCGAGCATAAAATTTTATGTACTATATTTTTACTACTTTTATAGTAGATAACCTTTTCTAGCAGCTGAACCAGAGAGAACAAGTCACTTTGTAATTAACTTTTAAGGACCAAAATGCATATTGGTCAGTGAAACTAGCAGTAAAGGAGATATAGCAGTTTGACTATGAGAGTTGGCGCGATAGCAAGGGGAAAAAAATTGTGCACACATTCACAACTCACAGATATCGACAACTTTGAAGCGAAACACGTTCATCCAAGCAGCACTCATTGATAAGGATGAGAAGGAGAGAGAGAGAGTCATAAATATCAGCGACCAGAAATTATACATTTCTAAAAAAATCGACAGTGCGGATGTAATCCAGGTAGCCTTGTCTGTCACCAGAGGGGACATTGACAATTGATTTTTATTTAAAAATCCGTATTTTTTTCATGCAGTTCCGCAATGAAGCTACAAACAGTTTAAATTAGTAGTGCACTTTAGGAGCATATAACGGCAGTTTAAATAAAGAAGAGTCTATAATTTTGGGGTAGGAAAAAGCAGCAATTTTTATTAGTGGCTGGCAGGACTGCCGAACAGAGGATCTCAGGTAGCGCACCTTCTCTATAACGAGCAGCAAATCATGCACATTCATAACGCCTCGCTTGATTGGACACTACTGCATACTCTGTCCATATAAAAGTAAAAGGAAATCTGTTTTTCTAGTATAGGTAAATAGGCTGCACAAACTGCTGTGATTCTGAATATCAACCTCGCAAGCGCTATATAGTGGCAGTTGAGTATCACAATTTTTTTTGTTGTGTACGCGCACTTTGTAAAACAAATAGGATAAAAGATAAGATGCTCTATATGGGAACGGTCGACGCTATAACTACCTACGAAAATAATATGTATTTTAAGCGCTACTCATCCACAAGAAACTTTTTTAAAGACTTTTCGAGAGTGACAAGAGCCCAACAAAAAAATCTTTTTTTTTCTTATAGCTGAGATTAGTATTGATTGAGAATAGATCATGAAAAAAAAATTACGTTACGCATATTATCTCTTTTTTTTAAAAAAAATTTCCACAGAGGATCATCCCCTCATCCCCAAAAGTCACATACTTTTATTTTTGTTTGAAGTGGATAGTTATGAAAACAAATTTGAATGGAGGAGAAGCCGCCCATCCCACTGTCAATGCCTCCAATTCATTTAAAGAAGAAAAAAAAGATGTTGTTCAGAGTCTGGGAATTTTAGCTCTGCGCTATCTGTGTGAAGGAAGCAGTGACAAGATCATAACCTCTCCGCCACTCACTCTTTAAAAGGGAGCTATCCCAAAACACGAAGGAGAGAGGGATGAATGGCAATCCACAATCTTTTAATGAGTACCTTCAACATTCTTGCCACTGCCATTATGTGCCATTTTCTAGTTCATGTATTCTACATCTCGTAAACAATCGTAGTCCCCTAATAAATAATAATGAATGCGTGAGTGTGTGTGTGTGTTGATGTTGATTGCTGATGTTTTTGATAGTGATCGGCATGCCAACATAATAGCTTCAATCTCTAATAATTTTTATTCTTCTTGAATAAAAAAAATTCAATTCAGGACAGGAACAACAAGAACAAAGGAAGCCAACAAAAATGAATGCGTTCTTGCCTCAGTCTATCTATCAGAGAGTCTAACCTTACAAAAAGGAAAAAAAGAGGTTGACTTAATAAAAAAAAGTTTGCAAAAGCATTTTTATTCGAGCAAAGCAATTTTCAACTGGAGAACTTCCCACTTTGCTCCTGTGGAATTTGGACTGTCCATGAATACAACTTTTTTTTCATGCCCTCGCTGATTCAATACACACTTCCTTCATTTTTTTTAAAAAAAAGGATGACGCCAATGCACTAATCCCTCTCATTGCAGTGCTCTGTCAAAAAATACCTTTCCTTAAGTAAAACCTGTCAATAGAAATTCATAAAGCATAGTTTTGGTGATTGATACCGATAAGCAGATAAAAACTGAGTTTTCTTTTCTCTTCTAAATTCCAATCCGAAAGTTCCACTTCTAACTCAAAATAGAACACTATAAAAGCTTGACCTATGGATTTCATCATGACATCAACGCGAGATGCGAGGATTAGCAATTAAGCGAAGGTATTGCACGCGTTTTTAACGCTCACCTTTTTTATTTTGCTACGTGCCATGACTGTGTACAAGTCGCTACAAAAAAAACCTGCATCATCACTACATTTAACCGCGTGGTTGGCGCAGTTAACGGGAAAAATTGTAACGTAACACTCGCGCGTCACTCACTTGCATCTGTCTTGTCTGTACGTTAATCAGCTCACGAAAATAAACACAATTGTACAAAAATCCATTCAAGCGAGGAAACCAATCAATCAAAAAAAATTTAGTATTAGCAAAAAAAATTTGGATAATTGATTACACCCAGTTCAATTAAAACCTTCATGAGCTAATCCCCAGAATATTTTGTCATCAGCGTCATATAGCATCACACCTAATCTTTTTTTCACATTTGCTCGTACGTGAGTACAATCTTATACTAAAATATAGTAAATTAATTGACTCCAAAATCTCTCCATTTCTACTATACTTGAGCACTAAACTACACGTCGTCGTGACACTAATGAAGTTTTCTTTTTATACATTTTTTTCTTCTTTTTTATGTGCAAAAATTAGCTCTATGAGTAATATATCAGGCATGACCACTTTTTTTTGTGGACACGTGGTAAGCAACGTGCCCAAAAGTTGCTGTCAGACCACTATTCCCATTAAAATTGCTTAAACTTGATTTGTGTTAATTGCACAGGAGAAAAAAAAATTGTGTTCTGGCATGACTTTGCTTTTGCATTTACACTCTTAATAATAGTAGGACAGACATTTGGCAGAGTTTATATTGTCAATGAGAAAAAAAGTGTCTTTTTTAGACTGAGGTGTGCTGTCACGGGAATTATTCAAGTAGCCGGTTCGAATAGCACAAAAATATCGAGCCCGTTCCCCAACAAATAAAAAAAGTCTGCCAGTCTGGAAGCAAAGTATTTTCGCTATGTATGGAACATGCTCTTGAGACTCCTTTTTAACATATAGCAGAAACGATTACATGAGTAGCTATTGTGAAAAAGAGGATGAGTGCTTGTCAATGCACAGCTACTACATGAAAATTTTTTTGCTGGACATCCTGGAAAATGCAGAGATTACGAGAGATGTCCGGTGTTATGCTGACACCAACTTTCAGTGAAATGTGCAAGACTTTGACCACAAAAGCAGAAAATAGATTGACGGGCTGCCTTATCAAAACGTTATTTTTTGTGGGCTGTCAGCGTGCAAACAAAGTAAACTGAGGAAAAATTTGTAATTAAAAAATAAAACTTTTTGTTACTTACCCAGTACTCGGAAAACTTTTATTTTGAGCTCCGCTCCCAGCTCCTTTTTTTGCAGGAACAGCAAGGGTAAATAGAATCAGTCAAAAAAATTAATTCGTCACATTAGATTAACCGTATTCCTAAAAAAATTGGTTTCTTTGTCAGATCGGAAAATAAAAATTAGTGTAGTCTCCTCGCAAGCCACTCACTGACTGAAACCTTCGAAGGGAGAGGGAACTGATGTTAAAAATTTTTATGGTGGTACTCCCTAATGCAACTAATGCGGAGCTATTATCATCACATAAAGATTCCTCGACTTTATAGAACAGGCCCAGTACTCGCATGGAACTGTCACAGAAAAAAATAAGTTTTGTTTCTTGTTGTTAGCCTGGCAGAAAAGTGTATCTGAGAACAGTACATGCCCAAACATTGTTCCCTCATTGTTCAATTTAATCCACATTGATCTAAAGGTCCAGAAAAGAGAGAGAGAGGACCTCTCTTTATTTTTCTGCATTCCTGCAAATGCCCAATCAGGGAAGGTGGCATACGCAACTGCACAAGGAGATAAAATGACAACGTGACAGTTTGTAAAACTACCCATATGCCAAAATCTAAATGTGTCGCTGATTTTATGGGATGGCAATACATTTATTCCCACAAGATAAGAGATGATGACCGTGATACTATTTTTCAGTGTTCAGTGCTGGGCTGCACAACAGTCAACACAGGGAGCAGAGGGAATGAATAGTTGATAATGATATTTTGTCGCTTAATGCATAATCATGAGCAGGCTCCCAGTCCCAAAGCCCCAACAAAAAAGCTAAGTTGGACAACAAAGGTTTGGATGGATGCTGACGGATAGAGAGAGGGAGCTATAGAGGAGGCTGCTATAACTGATAACTTGCTCTAAAGCCATTTTTGCCTGCTTTTCGTAGATAGAAAAAAAATTTACAATGTAGAAAATTGTAGTTGGTGTGGGTACTACAAACGCTAGCTGATGTAATACCTATTTACTAATGATGCCAATGAGGTACTCCCAGTTAAATAATGTGTTAATGATAGATTTTTAGTTTTTTGTGTGCACTCACTAAATGGGCTAATGTCTACCGTGTACCTGTTTCGCCTTCAATGAAGCTCTAGTCACTAAAATTAAGCAAGAAAAAATATAAATCAGGTGCTGGTGATGGGTGATACTTGGTGAGGTGTGCAGGTGGAGATGCGATGAGCCATGCATTAGCTGTATGGGAGGAGGCTTGTAATTTTCCTGAGAAAAAAAAACTTATTAATAGCTTAGTCGTTTCAGAGAAAAATCTATTTTGTGAGTTAGTTAATGTCCCAATATGAGCCTATAAAAAATGTTTTTTATTTGTGGTGACGATGAGCTTTGGCTCCACGTACGTTAAGTACCTACTTAAAAAATGCAGGGATTTTACGCAAACTGCAAAGCTAATGGTATTCATATATGCCGCATGACTTGCATGCACGCCACTGGAATGATTCTATAATCTGTCAATGAAAAATGGACGTGATAGGATGGGGAAAAAGTTGCCAAAAAATGGGTGGCAGTATTTTTTTCTTCTCTCTCCAGGAGATCAAAAGTGACCACACCTAGTACATCTAGTATCAGAGGTGTTCAACATTAAGACTTATGATAAGAAAGCGGCAAAATGTTAGCATTAGTGATGTGGATTATCATACGATGATAAATTTTTAAGTATGGGAAAAAATTACAAAGTTGCAGGGAGACACGCTACACTGTTTTTCAATTAGTCGCATTTTTCACAATTGGAAAGTGCACATTCCGATTTCCAACCGAAGCGAAGGATGAAGGACGTGACTATCTTCCAGTTTTCAGTTAGGGAAAATTTAGGTGGAATGGGACACTCACTCGCTCTATAAATATGCCCGAGCTGGGCTGCTCAAACTAAAAAAAATGTTTTTTAAATGAAGCTTTTTGTACAACAAAAATCAAGCAAAAAATGCTACCGCCTTAAAACTTTTTTTTACATAATTACCGGTACAAGGAGTAAAAGACACTGTAATTAGTGAGGACTCATTTTCAATACAATTTCTGATTTTAATATCGACTAGTATTACAAAGGGTGGATCACATTCACCGAAATTACAAAAAAATAATTTATAAATAATTTCACAGGAGAGATAAAGAGAGCAGCCTTGAGATCAAAAAAAAATTTACAAACGGTTGTGTAACTCGAACATTAAAAAGCATTAGAAGCGTAGACAACTGTCTAGGCAACTGCTAATTTTTACTTTTACGTCTGCAGACATTTTTTTACTCTGCTCACCGGTCAGTTTTTAGTCTTTTTGGGCTAGGTCACTTCTTAGTCCTAGTCACAAGCTTAGAGAACAATTACATTTGCAGTGTGAATAAAGCTCACTCTAAAAAGGGGACTCGCAAAAATTAAAAAAAAGAGAAAGGAATGGACAAAGTCTGTTTTATACAACAAAGATCTATTTTTTCTGCAAGGTCGTGCATCTTTTATCTCCCTTTTAACATGACAAAAATAAAAAGATGCGTTGCGTTGTTGCTACTGGTACATTTCCTCTACACAAAAAATAACAATCTGAACAAGTCTACACAATTTAGATTACTGTAAATAGTCCGACTAGCGAAAATGCAACTTTTTACACGAGGTAGTTGTACGATTAGCGTGGTTGGAGGTGGTGGCTGTGGCTGCAAGATAACAAAAAAATATTTTGGAGGCGGCGTGTGTGCAAAAATCCGCTACTGCTACTACTACACGTTTTTTGCACAGGGTCTTTTGGATAGAAATTATAAGAGGTGAGTGGGATGGTTGTGCAGTTTGCAATTGACAACTGAAGCTGCAATAAAACAAAAATAATAAAAAATTGTACATAAATGAGTAAAGTAGCAAATGAGAAAAATAAATTGTTTTAAAGAGATCATTAGCATAGTTAACATCACTCTACACAAAATATTTTAAGAGAACGACAGGGTTGTTGAGATGGTGGAAAAATTTTGATGACGGGAAACAAACGAGGAGGAAAAACAAAAATAAAGACAAGGACGAGCACAGCCACTTCCATTACAAGCACTGATCTAATGCAAAGAAAAGGGAAAACACGAAAAGGGCATTCCTTGTCGAAGGACGGCAAATAAATTTAGGTTTCTCCTTGAGTGAGGGCATCAACACCTCCAGCGAAAATGATGAGGGAGCTAAGCAAAAACAGAGTTTTCAAAATATATTTTTTCCAAACAACAGAAACCGTGAGATTTTGAAGGAGAAGGAGACATGCTACAAAGATTGTGGCCGTAACAAAGATTATTCTTAGACTGGAGGTCATCCAGTCACTATAGTCACGTTCAATGACAAGATAGTATTGTGAAAGGGTGAGGAAGGGTAAAGGAACGGGTGAAAATAGATACAAGTTTCAGATCAGTCCTCCCACTCCCTACACAACAGAGCTAAATGGAAGCCAAAGTAATGAAAAATGGCTACGGCTACTGACAAAGATGGGAAAATAGAGAAACATTTCATTTACCTTTATCTAGCAGAGAAACTAAAATGATTGGTTGCTGTAAAAATATAAATTGTTTTAATTCATTGTTATTAGGCAGAGAGATCACATTTAGGTTAAAATCCCATTGCTCCCAATTTGTCACGGGAGGTGAACACATCGCCATTTATTGCGCCATGTAACCGATCCTTGTCCATATTTTCTGATTCCTTTTATTAATCCTTTTTTATATCTGTCGCTTTTTTCGCTTCGGCTTCTCAGTCACAACTTTTTTACTTCCAGCTTAAAATTGTATTTTATTAGGCACACTCATTCTATTAGGCACATTCCTAATTCCAACTGCCTCTGACATCTCCCACTCCAGCTTAATTAACTGAGTTCCATATTCCAGCCCAGTCCGTGCCAGCTCCTATCCCTTTAACTACGTTTCACTTTGCCCCACACATTTACCATTCCCAAATGGACTTTGAGTGATTTGGGTGTACTACTAACAGTCACATTATTTGAGCCGTCGTACAAATTACTTTTCCAAACTGTCTCCATCCCGGCAGTCCCCTAAACAAGAGATAAATTACCATACGTAAATAGCACCCTAATCATATATCTCCATTTCTGGAGCCCCTCTCCAACCACAACTTTATTCCAATTGAAAAGAGATAAAGACAAAAAAACGTTAAATGGACACACTCTTTCTCGTCAGCTTCACATCACTCCTCCAATTTGCTCTTGTGGCGTCAACTAAAAAAGATCTTTCAAATTCTGGGACAACTCAATTTATTCAAAAACTAAATTTTCTTATCTCTTTTCACCTCACATCACTCTATTAGGCCGAACCGAATTTCTGTCAAATCTTTTTTTTTTCGGAGATAGGTACATTACCCAAATAAGCTAAGGTATGTTAAGCAGTTACCTACAGAAGAACATTTTCCTGTCAATTTTCCCTCAATTTTCCCCTTTCTCATCATTCCTTTGCTCCTATTGGCCACCAAGAGGATTTAGAAGTGTGTGGGAGGAGGATTTATCACAAGGGTAGAAAGTAGAAGGTACAAACATTACGCTTGCACGTATTCCACAATTCTATTGTAACTTGGCTACACGCATGCTGTATAGGAATGTGTGAAAACTTAAAACTTGTCTTAAAAAGGTACACTCTCGTACAAGAGGAGAGGAATAATCAATAAAAAAGCCTTTTTTCCTTCTCTACCCGACTCCTAAAAAAATAAGCATTGCCACTTTTATAACCCTTTCGTAAGAGGAGGAAAAACGTATCTATAGAAGCTCTAAAATAGATACAGTCAGGCTACCTATATAAGTTACACGATAGCATGTACATATTGGATTTACATGGGAGTAAAATGAGTATAAAAATGTATTTCACACAAAAGAAGGGGAAGGCTGTTGCGTAGTGTTAAAACACACGTAGGTTTGTACAAGAAACAAAATACATTTAGTTTTTAATGTACATTTACAAACTGTATAGCTTAAGGTGAGTATAGTGAGCATGCACTTCAACATCAAGTTCATCAAAATGTTGGCACACAGCAAGTGAATTCCTTGAACAAAAAAGACATTACGAAATAAGTAGAGGACAAATTTTAAATATTGCGAAAATGACATAAGTATTGGAGTGAGTGTGGGGAAAATGAAGGTGGAACTGGGAGAGAAGAATGGAGTTGTAGAGAAATTTGTGGATCTCTAAATGAAATAATTTTTTTGAAGGATTTATTAGTTTTAAAATCAAATAAAACTTTTATTTGGATAGGCTCGATAAAAAAAATCTGGTGGAGTAAAGGAAAAAAGAAGGAGGAAAAAGGGTACCTGAGAGGAAATTGTCCTGAGAACGGTGTAAAAAAAATAATGGAGCGCTATAGCGAAAGATGCGAGTATGAACCAGTAGAAATGGAGGACACGAAAGGGTCCAGCTCCTCCAAAGATAACTGGGAGTATGGTGGGGCAAGTGCGGCTGTGGAAGGCTCCTCCAACTCGCATAATGAGGAGGTGCCCAGTAGACGGCACCACGAGGAAAAGTCAAGTAAAAGTAGGGGAAGCAGAAGTCATCACAGGTCGGATAGTAGCAGTCGCAGAAAGGACAGGTAAAAAATAACTTGCAGTGACTTTGAGTGAGAAGGAAAAAAAACAATCTGGAGAAAGTAAAGTGAAATTGAACTTTTTATAGGTGGAGCCGGAGCAGAAGTAGAAGCAGAAGTAGGGACAGAGAGAGATCCTCTCGACATGAGAAAAGGCGAAAGGAGAAGAAGCGGCATAGACGGAGGTCGTCGTCCAGATCTTCAAAATCTCGATCTCGATCTAGATCTTGGTCTCGCTCCAGATCCTCAGAGAGAAGAAGTCGCCATAGGAGGAGAAGACGCCATCGAAGTAGTTCTAGGAATTCCAGCGATGATAGGTAAAGAGTCTTGCTCTGCGTTTAATAAACCCTGAAATATTTCGCGTAATGCTAATTTGCCAATCATTTTTTTCAGCGATTACCAGAGATGGGACTACAAGACTCAGTATGACTCTTACAAGTACCAGGAACCAAACAGCACCATAATGGTTCGTGGTCTGGCGTTGCATCTCACAGAAAATGATGTGAGTGGAGATAATAATGAGTTTACGAAATTTTCACTGAAAAAAATTAGCTCGCTGGATTAATTCTAAGATGTGGTTTTTCCCTTCACTATTTGCAGATTAGACAAGATGTTCTCCGATGTGGAATTATGGTGAAGGATATCCGCTTGATACGGAATCGTGATACAGGTCCGGTTACGTTTTTTAAGAGAATGATGTTAAGTAGAAAATTGTAAAATGTTGCGAAATGCTGCGAAATGCCAGCCTGGTCCATGGGAAAGGGATGTGATTGAGAGAGAAGAGAAAGTGGTAAAAAGTGCAAGGTTGAAGGTTCATTGTCTCTGTAAATGACACAGGTGCGTCCCGTGGCTTTGCCTTTGTGGAATTCAACTCGGTTGCTGATGCCACCCGGTGGATGGATATGAAAAAGGTTGGAAAATTAGAAAGGGGAAAAATTTACAACTAAAATTTTTTAATGTAATTCTGCAATATGAAAGTAAAGAGAGCTCTCTTGTCGCAGGGTTTGCTTGTCCTACATGACCAATTTCAAGCAAACCTCATTTACAGCATTCCAAAGATTCCCACTTCCGAGGGAGTGTCCAAGCTTGTCGCAGACTGGTATTGTGAGAGGGTAGGGATAATTACAGAAGCAAATTTGTGCACAAACTTCCTCAAGAAAGTTATTTTAAGTTTTAAAGTTGCAAAACTAAACTTTCTCTTTTAGTGTCATGGCCATAATTTTAAGCGTCGCGAATACTGCTACAAGTGCAGTGCTCCGAGACCAGAGGAGCAAGATGTAGAATTGTACGACGAAATCAGCTCCCATCCAACTAGTAGTAAGCACGTAAAATTTTGGCGGAAAATTTGAAAAGTTTGACTAGTATAAAACTAATATTGGCATTTTCTCCTATAACTACAGCCATTATTCTGAGTAATTTGGATACACTAACGACTGAAGAAGGTGTTCTCCAAGCTTTCCAGTGCCGGCCTAATATGGCTTGCATTCCGATAAAAACAGTGAAAATTGCGAGGGAGCCTGGCTCCTCAATTTCCCGGGGTATCTGCTATGTGGAGGCTAACAACGTCTCAGAATCGTCCCGCCTCTTTACCATTCTTACCCAAGAGACCATTGAAATTGATGGAAGAACAGGTAAATTAAAGGCCAAAATTTTCAAGGATTTTTTTAAAATGACTAATATAAGTGTTCAATTTTTTTGACGTTGCAGTGTCGGCAGCGTACGGGAAAACGTCAAATCCCGCAACTCTCCTTAAAAACAGTAACGCGGCTGCAGTCGCTCTCGCCGCTGCACAGTGGACTAACAGTGGGGCTCCGACAACTTCGTCCAGTGGAGCTCCGCCCTGCACTGAAGTGAAAACTGAGGTAAGCCATAAACGAACAGCTCAAAGTTGAAGGGAAAAATAATTACGGAAATGTTGTCTACTAAATTCTTTTGTTGGGTGCTAATTTTAGGCTGATGTGGAGAAAATGGCACAGTACTGTGCTTCCCTCTACGCGAAAACCCCAGAGGAGTATTCATCGTACCTGGAATACTATCGGCAGTACTACAGACAAGAGGTACGGAGAAAGTGGGGGGAAACGAATTTAATTTAAAAAATATATATATTGTTTGCTACGGAAAAGCTTAAGTTCAAAATTTAATGGGTATTTGCAGATGGCGAAAAGTAGCTCAGCGGACCATTCGACTAAATCAAGTTCTCACCAGTCTCGCCAGCAGACTCCAGTGGTAGCGGCATCAGTACGAAATGCAGTTTTCACTGCGAAAATCACCTGCTCATTGTTCATGCATCTTCAGTGTTTCCATTCGATTTACACGGTTATAATTTTTACTTGTATAGGGTTCACAGACATCTTACGGCTGGTCCGACAAGTCCAACGGTGGATCACAGTCTGGTAAGACACCACCTTTTCTTCTGATAAGTGAATATTTTCGCTGCTCAATTATTATTTTTAAATATTGGGTATTTTTAATACAGGTGTTCCAGACATTAGTCGGTATCAGTACGATGAGACGAGCGGCTATTATTTTGACCCTGTGAGTGGTCTTTACTATGACTCCACCACGCAGTACTTTTATGACGCTGAGAAGCAGCAGTTCCTCCACTGGAGTCCCCACGACAAAAAGTATGTGGTCGTCCCCGGCAACGGGGAAGGGGGCTCCGACAAAGTTGACATTCTCAACGGAGACATGAACAGGAGGAAGGGGAAGAAGGGCGAGAAAACAGATAAAGTAAAAGTAGCTAAGAGAATAGCCAAGGTGAGGTTACCAAGTTCCAAGTTGATCCGGCTTTAAACCGAGTTTCTTTCTAACTTGATCTTTCCCTATTATTTACGCGACTTGTTGCTGTTCGCCCGTACAGGAAATGGAGAAATGGGCAAAGACACTGAACCAGAAGAAAGAGGCGTTCAAGCACGTTCCTGTAGAGCCTATGCCCTCAACGAGCTCCTCTGCTGCGACCACAAGTGCACTACTCAGCTCCACCAGTGCTGCCCCCAGCATACTAGACCAGGAGTACGTGTACACTGCGGCCGAAAACATTTCGACATTTCAGCCAGCCGTAAGTACACCGAAAAACTAAAGAAAAAGTTGTAACCTTTTTCTTTCATGCGTACTTAAACTTCATTTCATTGACTTGTAGTCGATGGTGGAAAGTATTCGCCATCCTCACTCCGAGTATGATAGCGAGAGTGACGAGGATAAAGTCGAATTCACGGCCAACACCAAAGAGTCCTCCTTGGTTGATGAAAGTAAGCTAGCTTGTCTGCTTTGCAAACGTCGTTTCTCCAGCAAGGAGGTTTTGCAAAAGTAAGTCACCAATTTTGTATAGTACTAATAATATACCTACCACCAAATACACTCCATACACTACTCCTTAAAAATTTTCTACTATTTCACAGGCACGTTAAAATGTCAGACTTGCATAAAAAGAACCTGGAAGCTTTGAAAGGGGCGCCGTCCTCGTCCTCCAATCCGTACAGAGATAGGGCAAAAGAAAGAAGGGACCGATTCGGAACTGACACTGACGTCAGCAAAAACACATTAAAAGTAAGTCGCAGAGTGCCCCAGTAGCCCCTAAAATGGCAGGAAACTGAACTAATTGTGCCTATTTTATTTAGGACTTATACCTCCAAGCGAAAAAGGACCTGTCCACAACATACGTAGAAGAAAGAACTGCAACTGGCATAAAAGACGACAACATTGGAAATCGAATGCTTCAGCGAATGGGTTGGCAGGAAGGACAAGGCTTAGGAAGAGATAATCAGGGGCGTGTTGATATTATTATGGTAAGTTGAAGAAGGGGAAAGGGTTATAGTTAGAAAGTTGGAAAGGGGAAAAAAGTTGATTTCCAGTTTGATGTCATATTAACAAGAAACCTTTCTTTCCAACTTTTTTCAGGCGGAGCGCCGATCTGGTAAATTAGGATTAGGAATACGAGGAGCTGAAGTGATCGACGATAAGTTGGATCCTCAAGCGAAAGCCCGAAAACTAACGTTAGCTCGCTACCACGAGTTGGACTGAATTTATAGGAGGGTGCAACAAATTTACTTTCACAAAAAATTGTATCTCCGCTGCTAATAACAGTAACCTGGTCGTTTCATCACATCAATCAACAGTAAAAGCGCTTTTTTACTACTCACCAGAGCAAAAAAAATATTAAGGGAGTTTATTTACGTTTTTCTCAGCCTTTGTGATATTCTCAACTGAATGGCAAGGGACCTTTCCCTGTGGAGGTGGCGTACATGTGCAACCACCTTTTTCAAAGCCACACTCCAACTTTCAGTATCCTTTTCTTGAAAGGAATGAGAAAAATCCTCGAGTTGAAAGAGCTTTTTCCGTTCACTTAAAAATATATTAATTTAAAAATGCCAAGAGATACAGAGAACACAAAGAAGCATAAATTTAAAATGTGCAAAACTTTAAAAAAAATAAAGTCATGCATAATAACTTGCTGTGTAGTGTAGTTGTTAGCTGTAGACTAGATTTATTTTATATAAATTAAGTAATATTACGCATAAATTAAGCACTCTCGCAAGTTTTCTGTTATCGCGTTTAGATTTAATGATACCTTTTTCAAAAAAGAAAAATGCAATTTCACCAGATAAAGTATATTATTATACAGTATTTAGTTGAGTCTATACCTAATTTTTTTAAAAATTTGATTTACGTAAGCTCGAGTTATGAATTAGGAACTAAAATGTATAGAAAAATGTATTCAAATTACCTTCATAAGTCTGTTTATGGCCCAGTTCATTTTTATGTTTTAGGTCAACCTGAGCAAAAAAAACTCGGGGTGCGTTTGAGTATGCACATTTTCCACCTCATTTGTTAAGACTTTAAAGTGCAGTTTGTATGAACAGAAGGGAACCAGTGTAACAAAGCGTGAATGGATTGTTGAAATAAAGTAAAAAGCAAAGCGTTTAAAAATGTTTGATGAAAATTTATTGATTTTTACAAAAACCCATTAAGAAGCTACCATTTACCATTCCACCACTTAGCACTTGTTATTTGCTATCAGAGCCATATTGCCAATTCAAATCTCGTCATGCATTTGGATACTTTCCAACCTGTGTGAGGGCCTTAATTATTGTATGATAATCTGGTGGTGCTGATCTCAATTTTTGTATTATCTTTACCTTGATACCTATATGCTCTACAGTCCACACGTACACGACTACAAGTTTTTGCAAGTTGTTGGAAATCAATTTTTTTTGCATAAGTACCTATAGATATAGAGCCAGGAGAGTGGTATCATGGGGCACCCTGATACCTTGTATCCTTGTATGCCTAAGCCCTGAGGGTATTATGATGTACCTACTTAAGTAGTACCTCTCCATGCAATATAAAGCGCGAAGGGGGATATTGACACAATCCCGAACAAGCATGGATGAATTACACTGTAGAAAAAGAAGGGGCAACTCGAGACATTGAAATTATATGGGAATTAGTATTAAGAAGAATTAATAGCAGTATGGTGGGTGGAATAAATTAGCAAGCCCAAATATACCTAGCTTTTTGATTACCTAACCTAATTGATTGACTCATAACAGGTAAGTCTAAAGTGAATTTTGAAGGTTATCTAGAATGAGAACTTGGGCATGCATGCAGCAATACCATGGCATGAGCAGCAGTATAGCAGATGTATATATATGAGTAAAAGGGCTATCTGATCAAACTATTTGAGCTGGGGCATTGCGCAACCATTTGAGCTTCCAGTTCTTATACATGTGAATTCACTACATTTATTTTACTTTCATTGCATTCTACAATACATTTCACTAAAAAATCCTAATAATGTGCAAATGTTTGCAACAAATTTATTCAGTACTACTAAAACTAAACCAGAAAAACAAATTCCTTATTAGCTCTTTGAGGCAGGAGCTGAAGGGGGTTTTGGAGCCGTAGCCGTTGACCGACCTGTAGGGGGCTTCGTAGGCGAACTCGATGCCGGAGCCTGAGCAGAGCCGCCAGTGGTGGCCACCTTTGAAGCCGATCTCTTTGCCGCAACAGAGTCATCCAGCATTTTTTTAATGGCTTCAATTTGAGCGGCTTCAATAGCCGCATTTGAAGGAGGCACAGGTACAGGAGGGCATTTGCCCACATACTGTATTTGCTTTCCTGGAAACAAACAAAAAATCATTCTTTAGAAAAAACCCTGCATCACATCCAGGAATACCACCGAGCTCCTACCATAACAGCTTGCATGACATTGCGAGGGGTAAGTCTTGTTGTCGTTTCCGCACACCTGCTTTGTATACTTGTCCCTTTTCTTCGTATATGGTCTGGTCTTTTTTCCAGCTTTGAAACATCGATTCTTACAAGACACCATATACGAGCTGGCAAGTGGGATATGGCGCGACTGCTGGCTGTTAACTTCCTCACTATCGCTGTCGTTGGTTGAGTTGGCTCCTATGTCATTCGGGTTTTCTGTGGTCATCTCCACATTATGAACTTGGACGGAAAATAGGACGGCCACAACAACTAGGATCCACATTGTGTTGGACATGTTGAATATTTTGAAGAGAAAAAACTGAACAAAAATTAAATCTGAAGATTTTTTCCCCTGAAAATTGGTTCAAGAGCACTATAAAGTCGCTTCTGCTCAGTCAACGATTTAGTGATCAGGACAACTAGATGGATTTAATCAGCATTCAGCTAAAACGCCCCGAATATTTAAAGCTTGGTTAGTAATTGTCGCATTAGTCTGACTCAAGGTAACTTAATCCCATCGCATTTATGATCATCGTAAATTGCTTAATTGTTCTTCTGTTCATTTCATGATTCCAATAGCAATCTGCTGCATTCCAACACTATAATTGTGAAGGATATGACGCTAGTCATAAACAATTCTGCTAAAAACAATCCTCTAAAATCACATCACCAGATGTCTGTTTCTTTATTTATTTGCTGACGTCATGTCTGAATATTGATCTTTGATTTCGTGAGCGATACGATTCTATTCACGTAAATAAATAACAACTCGTCAATCAATTTGCGTTTCATTTTTTGCGTTAAAAGCTGGCGCATCTTTTTATGTCCGGTTTTTATTAAAACATTACACGACAATATTATTTGTTGTTTACTTTATATATGACAGTGATATTTTAAATGCTTTTTCCTTCGTCCTTCCTAATAACTTTTTATTACACTTTTTTTTAATTTCATTTCACGTCTTTCTATCACCGCCGCACATACAAGGTCCACCCACACATCAGAAAAACATCTTTTTTCTTTCACTCACCCGCCCACACATTCCGTTCCATTCATTCCTAATTTTCTCAAACCACACGCATTTTTTTCAGTCACGGTTAACAATTTTTTCCGCTTAAAAAATCCATTTTCTCAAATCTTTAAAGAAGCGATTACAAGCTGGAGGGGATGGAAAGAGGTAAAACTTTCCCCCTCCGTATTTGTTTTTGGTTACCACAAAAAAGCCTATCATTGTTTTGCTTTTAATAGCCTTAAAAATAATTAGGGGAACAAAACGGCAAGCTTATGTAGAGAACTCAATATATGCATTACAAGCATAATTACATTTAAATGACAGTATAATTAGATCAAAATTTTTTTATATAAACTAAAAGTTCACTAGTAAAAGAGTAGTATTTAATATTGATAATTGATGATAATAACTGACATGATAGTTTTTTAATACTACACTCTGCAGTGGACACAAAAATGCATTCATTCTTCGTTTCATGGAGAAGAAGAAAAACAATTAAAATAATTGTAAATAGTCGTAAATAATTATAATTATAATAAAAGTGTGCACAATAATAATTATTTTCTTTCCTCTTGTAAATAATTATCTTTTGCTAAAAATAATCGTTTCCATTATTTTCTCCCCTACAAAAAATTAATCTTTTCTGATAGGAAGAGAAACAGGTGGTGAAGAAATACTCCAAGGGACCTTTTTGATACTCTTTGCTTTTTTACTGGACGTTTTTGTCGCTTAGTTTTTTGTTTGAGAAGTAGTTGGGAAGGAATAAAAGTAATGGCGCGTAAAACGGTGCCAACAACTGACGACGTAATAATTAGTAGAAAAACAAAACTTTCTTCGCTCTCATTTGGAGAGTTTACTGATCACTCGGATCAATGCACCGTTCTCATCCCGCAGCTTCTGGTTTTCTGTGCGAAGATGACGGATTTCCTGCAAGTTCACACAAAAAATTACTCAATTAGTTATAAAAAACTTAAAGCTATTTTCAAAAATTTCAACCGTTCAAATTTTTCTGTCAATAAATCGTAGCAGCAAACACTCAAAAATATTATTTTTAAGGAAATCCCTAAAGGACAGACCATCATTTCACCACTCAAAAGCTAAACTTACGTTTTTTTTTAATTTAGCGGATGCGATTAATATACTTTTTATGTGTGGATCTTTTAATTTACGGTTTTAGCTCAGTTTATTTTTGCTAGTTGAGCTATGTCAAAAGAAAACACCAGACCAAGCCGCTAACCCTACAGTTTTATTTGAGGTGTAACGTTTTTTTTTGGCAAAGAAGGACAGAGCTTTTGGGAAATATCTGATTTGTGGGAATGGGTGGAAGAAGAGAGCACACGCAAAATACCGCACGCATGGGAGGAAACACAGCGGAACAACAAAAGGAAATGGACATTTTAAACGAATTTGTGTACCTCTACCCGGCAGAGGAGTCAGCAAAAGCATGGTCCAGCCAGGCACGTCCTCAAATAATGGAATGGGGGAAATGAGAACAGGCTCGATTTACAATTGTCCACCGTGGGATCCACCTCTAACAAAACTTCTACTACAAACTACCCCTCCATCTCTCTCTTCAGTAAGTTAATAGGTCTGAAATTACTAGCTACTCCACCTACTGGGCACTATATTTTTGAACTGGACTCTTTCTGTACAGAAATGGACTGGACTACATGCATACAGTATTAAATAAATTACATTTATCAGACAGACTAGAAATGTTTTGGCTACTCTGGGACAGGAAATAACTTTTTTAAAATATTTTTTTGCTACTACTAAACAGGGGGAGTTAGGGTTAAGAGGTGGCCGTTGTTCCTCCTCCAGGAGGACTAGTGGTGGGAGTCGAGGGACTCCCGCTACCCACCACAGCCCCGTTGCTTGCTCCACTCAGTTTGGAGACGACTCTGGTAAGAGCCCGATTCTCCGCTTTGAGCTTCTCACTGTCCAATTTGAGTCTCTGCATTTGCTACACCCAAAACACATGCCATATGAGATGCAATGTTCCTTGCCAACCTAGCCCCTTATTCTCCTTTTTTTATCTCTAACACTTTCCACCCACATTCAAACAGCTCTCATATTCTAATACATACTACTATTTTATGCAGGTAGGTATCGGATATAATTTCAATTATTTTACATTGCTAAAATTTTGAATTAATTTATTTTACCTTTAGCTCCTCCTCCATCTCCGACAGCTTTCTTTCCAGGGCGCGTTTCTCCAACTTTTCCGTGTCATCAGAGGTTATGCGCGGTGTCTGTGAAGGGAAAGTGTATTTATTCATATTACCCCTTTCTGTAGAATGCATCTACATACAATAATTCACCATCTGTTTATTAGAATGTACCATGGAGAGCTTCTCTAGTTTCAGCTTGAGCTCGGAAATGTCCTCCTCCGCACGAGACAACTTTGACTTGAGTAGTTGGTTCTCCTTCAGCACTTCCTCGTAAAGCTACAACGTATAAAATTTAGTTACCTATCTATGCGCATACAAACAACAAAACATGTCTGCCTTTCTTTAATTTTACTAACCTTTCTGTAGTTGATCCTTTGGTTGACCCCATTCTCACTCCTGGCGGAATCCTGTCCTTGCTCGACGTCACTTGACACATCTCGACCAACCTGTAAATTAAACAAAAAATAATCCACTTTTTAGATTAAATAGTCTCACTTTTCCCCGCTATGTAACTCTTTGAAGCAAGAACACAAAGGGATTGGATTATGCAAAGTGCCAGCAGTTTGTAAGAGCGACACCCAGAGCAGTGCCAAGCAAAGCGACCCCTTACACAATCCGAAAAGTCTTCATAGTCTTCATCGTAGTCATCTTCGTCTTCTTCATCTTCATACTCCTCCTCACCCCTTCTCCTCTCCTCCTCTTCCCCACCATCATCACACTCACTACTAGAACAGCCTGCCACACTACTCCCTTTACTATCATATATATGCCCTCCCCTATATCCCGTCTGGTGCGGTACTACTGCCCCAGTTCCTCCTTTAATAATTGTTCCGGGACTATTACTATTACCAGCCAGAAGGGAAGGCGTACTTCCCGCCAGCGACACAACCAGAGAGCTCAAACTAGAGCTGAGTCTCTTCCGCAAACTGAGCAGATTCGACTTTGTTCCCTTATATCTGTCTTCAGCAGCAGTGCTTCCATGGTCTCTCAGAGTGGGGCCAACACTTTGCTGACTTAAGGTACTGGAGGCACTCCCTCTCCGCCTATCACTACTTCTTGGATAGTCCACGTGAAACCTGCCAGTAATTCCGTCTTCCGCCTCGCTACTACTCATTGTGATCACAGCAGGGTAGTGGGAGGACGTGCCTTGCACTGCCGAGCTTTGACTACTACTCCCAACTCCTCCATCCTTCCCTCCACTTCTTCCCCTAGCAAATGACAGATTTAGCGAGTGCCTATGCGCCACTGGTGTGCTTTCTGGAGGACTGGGTACCCCCCGCCTACTGCTGCTACTACTACTATTGCTAGAGCTATTCCCATATCTAGAGCTGAGGTCATACAAAGATGAGGGCCTTGACACCGACGAACTTCTTTGATGAGGATGATGTGAGTAGTACTGCCCACTACTTAATGATTCCAGCCTATCCCTATTCCCTGGAAATGTTCCTGTAACTGGGGCGAGCGTGTAGTGCCCAAGGATATATCCCCCACCAGCTACAGAAGTAGGTCCCATCCCAACTAAGGACGTTTTGCTTCCCAGCCCAGATGTATAGTATCCATGTGGAGATTTTCCAAGTGATGTAGAGCTCGCCGTCGACCCAGGCTTCCCTTTCGATTTCGAGTAGGAACGCGGAAGAGATGAGAACAGGGAGGCGAAGGAAGAGGACTTCCCCCCACTACTCCCACTTGAGTACGAGCTCCCACCTGAGTAGCTTGGTAGTGCCGATGACGAGTAGTACCCCCCTGATGAGGAAGTGCTCCTTCCCGAATTGCTTCTGGACAAACTTGTCCCACCGGAGCTGGACGAGCCCCCACTAACTCCACTACCGCTATAATACGACATTTTCTCTCTACAACTTCACTTCACCACCACCGTCCATCCATATCACAGAGAATGACAGCAAAGCTAAAAATAAAGTCAGCAGTCCTCTCAGCTCCAATTTACGCAGGCCCAATGCACTTAATGATAAGGATTACAGCGTCGCAAGTGAATTTGGATAGCCTTTCCCACCAATTTCTCAGTGTGTTGCCCAGTGAAGGGGACAAGTTACTTCCAGAGGAAACCCTTTCAGATCTCTCGCCTCTCCCCAACGTCGGCATTTTCCCACTATTTCAGGATTCACTATTCTCCCCCAGTCCACACTCCACTCACTCAACGGAAAATCCTCTCTCTTTCTGGGTAACCTCTCCAACTTGCCAAAGTGCCCACTCACTTTCCTTCACAAATCAATTTCGTAAGCACTGACCTCGTCCTCCCTCACAACGACAACAACAGCAGCCCCAACCCAACAAATCACAACAGAAAGAGAAATGGAAAAAACAGAAGCTGACGAGGAGAGAGGAAGCTGTTCTTTTTCTTTCTACTCTTCTAATCTATGATAGGAGTGCATATATACAGCACACTACCCTATTTAGAGCTAATGTAAATAATCTTCGTTCACATCTAAACAAGAAGGCAGCAGAGAGCGAGCACAGCAACAAAAAATTAAATTGAAACGTTTTTTTTGTCAGAAACAGAAACCACACATAACCGTACCATCGCATCATCACAAGCAAGGAGAAAGGGATCATTCTTCTTCCGAAAGCAGAGCAGACCATCATCATCGTCATTGCGTCGTCGTCAGTATCACTCATCAAGGAGAAGCTTTTCGGAACACTCCGAAATTTTCAAAAAAAAAAATCTAGAGCAGGCCAACTATGAAAAAGAGATGAAGGGTGTAGCGGAGTAGTAGCGGAGCAGCGTGGTTTGGAACACGCATCGTCCAACTCTCTTCAAATCTCACCAGATGACTGCACAAGTAAGCATAAAAGCGCAAGCGACAGTGCTAAGATTTTTTTTAGTATGACAAGAATTATCTTTTTAGCGTAGCTGAAAAGTCGGAATTTTTTATTAGACATAGCGTACTAAGCATAAGTTGAGAGAGAGAGCCCTCACCTCGCCATCACTGGGAACACTGTCCTGTGGCTCCGAAGGAGTGGCCTGCACAAAAAAATGAGCACAAACACTTACAAAAAAATCTTTCAAACAACAGAGAAAGAGAGAAAAGCGAAAACAAAGAAAGAGGCAGGTGAGAAGTAGATATTCTTTTCTTGTGCGTAACCAGGAAAGAAGACAAACAAGCGATGTAAAAAGATTGGGTTCACTAACCTCAGCGTTGAACTGGACCACTCCGGTGGATCGTCGTTTAGTCTTTTTCTTCCTGAGAATGGCTCCTTGGGCGCCACTCGGGTTTTTCACGTCTCTTTCTTCTTCCTGCCCAGCCTGAGCCTCTTGGTCTGGAGGGAGCGGTGGTTTTCCCTGAAGGGAGGCTCCGCCCCGTTGCGAGCTTTGCGGGTGCTGTAGCAGGGACTGATCTATGACAATCCCTTTTCCGAGTTTCGAGCGGAGGGATGGATTCCTTTGTGCCAGTCCGTAGGGGATTTCTGAATGGTAAGTGCCTTGTGGAAGCCGTCCGCTGGGAGCGGATGCGGCTGAGGAGGTGTTGGAGAGTGAAGTGTCACCGGTGACTGATTGCATAGAGCCTCCTTGGCGGGTGTCCTCTAGAGAGAACTTGCTACGGTCCTGCTCATCCACCCGAAGCCTCCATGAAGGACGACGCTCCACATTCACGTCCTCCGGCTCACGACGAGATGAAGACGACACAGGTACTGAGTTCGGCCCCATACTTGCATTGCTACCCCCGCCGACTGACTGACTGTTCTTGACGTACTGCTCCGCAGACCTGTTAATTAATAACACCAGCGCTACATTTACAAAACCAGCTTACAAAACCACACGTATGTATACAGTTTCCCAACGTTCGATTACAAAAATTAAAACAAAAACGAGCAAGTACCTATATTATGGCATTAGTACAGTATAATATAAATATCAGCACACAAGTACATAATTTTTAGTTAATAAGGATTTCATTAGCTACATGTTGTATTACAGGTCTCAAATGTATTATGTTCACATTACAGCATTATTGATATACGACTATTACAATACTACTTCTTTTAAGCGTTTAGATTAATTTTAGATTAGGTTAGGTTAGGTTAAAATTAAAAAGCAAGACTATTACTGGTTTCTTATCTTCAGTTAGCAGTAGTTTGTGTAATTACAAAGCATTTTCAGTTCAACTCTTTAGTGAAAAAGTAGCTTACTTCAGTTCCTCCAGAGTGACTCCTTGAGTTGAGCGTCTCGTTTCTCTCACCCGTTTTGCATGTGCTTTTCTCTGCGTCTCCGACTCCTCATCTCGTGTCGGTGGCACGAAAGACCTAAAACAAATATTCAGCTTTAGAATCTACTTTAAACAAAACTTCAGTTTTAAAAACAAAAGTTAATATTCAACACATCAAACTATTATGACACTTTTTCCTTCATTTTAAAATCATTGTCACTCAGTTACGAACTCTACCACGCCAAAACGGACACAAACATATTGAAAGTAACTTGTTTTTTAGTTAGATGAACAAAATAATTGCAACAAACTTGAAGAAATTTTTAAATTTGGTGACCGCTCCAGTAGCCCTGCTAGAGCTGGAGAACGGAGTAAAGCCCTGGTGAAGACTTGATGTGCTGTTGGAATTCGTGTAAAGGAGACTTGCAGCGGATGCTGGCAGTCCTCCAATCATTCCCCCTTCACCATACCCTTCCATCCCTCCACTTTACACAAGTCAACAAAACATTCCTTCTTCAACCTTTCTTAACACCTTGTATTCTATTCCTACTCCAAATTCTAAAAACATTTCCAGACATTTTTTGAAGAAAAAAACGCTTACCTTCGCGTCTGTTTAGTTTCGGAATAATTTTGAGGAATATTCGCTGTCGGAGGTGGGGTTGCGGTGGAGGAAGTACTAGGCCTGGATGTGTTTGGTGAGCCAACTGCACGGGCAGCTCCTTTACCTTCAATCTCTTTGTTCCTAGATAATAAATTCAGATAATTAATCTTTCCGGAAAACAGCCTTCTTACCCAACCATTATTCATTAAGTTTTATATTAGTAGTTAGATAGAGAGGGCCATTAGCAGGTCCAGTCAACACAAAAAATGGCTTAGCTGCAGTACCTTCGCAGTACGACTGAAGAGTAAATGGAGGGATCGTTGTTAATTGAAGTGGAAGCAGACGAGGTTGAGGTGGTCAGTGAATCTGGACTAATATTACTAGTGGACTCTGAGGAGTTAGCGGGGTTGTTGTACCATTTACTGGATGAGATTGGGTTAGTAGAAGTAGAGGAAGAGGTAAGCGCGTTGTTGCTTTGGGACGATGCATGACGGGAACCGCTTCGCGTCACCGGACCAGCCGGTGTTGTCGTCGTCGTAGATATAGGGATAGTTGAGCCTGTTGACGAGGAGGATGAAGAGGATGCCGACGCGAGTCTAGCTGACGCATCCTCAATTGCCTTGATCCGCTCTCGTGCATCCCTCAGTCTTGAATAGAATCTGGAGGGAAGGGAGTTAGTGAGCACGATGTCAATAGTTAGTTTGTTTGGGACAGTGGATACTTGTAACTGCTATTAGTAATAACTTATTCCTAATATTATATACACCCGGTTAAACAATGATTTCGCTTTTTTAGAAATCAATACAAAAGCGAAACGCCAAAACTTACTTGGCATCCGACTCGAAACTGTATGCCCTCCGAAGACTGGAGTCTCCTGTGGTAGCCTCACTCCTCGTCCTCCGAACTGTCAGCCTTTCACTGCTTCCCTTGGAACTATCCTCGGCACCACCTGCACTTGCCGCTGAAAAAATTAAAACATTATTTTAAACATAAAGCCTCTTAGACACGCCAATATTTGAAAGAAACTAATAGTTCATAAAATCGATCATTTAAATTTTAATTAAATGTTAGCAACAGGAAAGTAGTGGTAAAAAATTATTAAAAGAAGCATCTCCCCAGCCTATGGCAAGAAATTGCAAAGCAGTTGTTGAAAGCCCCATATCTCTCCAGCATGTACTCCATCCAAAAACTTACACGACGAGGAAGTCGACGTAACACCAGTTCGAGTTCTCAGCGATCCTCCTCTCTTCCAAGATTGGTGGGTACTTCCCGTCAGTGGTTCTTCGGTTGTAATCGTTGGGAGAAGGTGAGTTGTTCCTCCCGCACGTCGTTCCAATACCCGATGTCCACCAACTGCGGCTGCGGCTGCTGGAACAGTTGTAGACTCACTAGACTTATCACTACTTGATGAACTAGACACTATACAGCAGCAATTTCATCCACGCAAACAAAAAATAATTTTGTTAACTGAGTTAAGTAACAAAAAACACAAATGAAAGGGGAGAGGGAGGGAGAAAGCAGTTAAGAATTATCATTGGGGGCTCATTACGAGATTGATTATTGGAAGCACTGGTTATTCCTTCCGCCGTGATTGCTTCGCTATCTTCAGCGGGCGTTACTATCGGTTGAGTTGGTGGCGGTTGGGCTACAAACGAGATCGGCTCTGCTGGCAGTTCACTTAGCGTATCTTCTGCCTCATCGACGTCCAAAACATCTAGAGAGTGCTCTTTCGTCTCCTCTTCCTTTCCTGTTTCTGGAGATTTTTCCTCCAAACTTTTCTCACCCACTAGTCACAACACCATCAGCCAGAGTCGTTAGGATTTTTTGGTTAGAAGCGTCAAGTACAGCAAAAAATTTCACACAAACATCAAATTTGTTAATTTGCCTTTTGTACAGCCGTTATTATTATCAGCTAAACAATTTCCAGTCGTTTTTACCTGAAATGGAATTGGGATGTGCCGGAATCTTCTCGCCCTGGCCAATATGGCTGGTAACAATTGTCACATCCTCCTCTGGCTGTGGTTTAGGAGGCGCCGATCCAGGTTTCTTCTTAGCAACTGCAGGAGTTCCGTTGTTATTATTATTGTTGTTGGTATTGTTATTGTTGTTGAGTGTAGGTGGAGGTTGCTTCGTCTCAATGTTCTTATTAAGATCCTGTCGCTTCTTCCACTCTTCAAGGATACTCACTACACTGCTATCCGCTATTTCCATAGCAGTTTGGTCCTGCATATCATAATTAAAAATGTATTTTTACTAATGTTAGTTTACTTGTTTCTCTTTAAAAATACTTTTAGAATATGTTTTCCCAGCTTACGCAGTTATTGCAAATCGTCACATCTGCCATATTCTCCAAAAGTACTTCACAGGCCTCCTTCTGTCCCCAGTGGGCTGCAGCATGGAGTGGGGTCCACCCATCAAAATCCTGACAGTTTAGATTCACTCCTGCCTTAATTAGCATGTCCATCACTTTGATGTACCCCTTACACGCAGCTACATGCATTGCCGTTGCACCCGTTACTTGATGCGGAGACTCATCTACGACCCCTTTTGCCAGCCACCTCTTTGCATCGTCCATCAGCTTGATTTCCTCTCCCCTCCGGGCATCCTTTAGGTCAATCCCTTTCCCATTTATTTCCTGGATGAACAATTCCCGGATTTCTTCGCTCTTACAAATGTCCAAGGGGATGCTGCAGTCATTGTTAAGGGCCACCACGTTAGCTCCATGTTCCAACAACAGTTTTGCAATGGACACATAGCAGCAAGTAGCCACCGCGTGGAGAGGTGTCCAACCTTCATTGTCGCTTATGTTCACATCTGCCCCATTTTGCAGGAGGAATTCCACCATGTCAAAGTTATCTTCTATGCAAGCCTGAAAAATGACAAGGACAACACTGTTTAATCAAACCATCTCATATGTCATCCTCATCTCTTTTCCTTGACAGAAAAAAATTGCATGACCATCAAACGTCAACAAATCTCTTAGTAGCTCGTCCCTAAATCCCTTCGCATGAATGAACTCCACACTAATAGCTCCCATGCCCTCGCCACTTTCTCCCATTCCTCCGTTTTGACTCGTGGCCAATCTCAAAAATTCTTCAGCCATTTCCCCTGTATGTATGCTAAAAATGCTAAATACAAAATAAGCAGATGCAACGTGCAAAAAACGAAAAACGACAGCCGGTCCTAGCCAACCGTTCATCCTTTTTTTCCATTCCCCTCTCGAGTCCAATTCCAATAGCCAAGCGGAAAAAAGGCGAATGAATGGCCTGTCACTGTCTCCTTTTTCCTTCTCTTTACCTCTTAGCAAGTTTTCCTCTCGGCGTAACAACAAAACAGTCCAAAGGAAAAAACCTACCTAAATAGACAAGACAACAACGGCCGCATATCTTCTCGTTCTCTTCGATAAGAAAAAAGTTTTCCTGTCTAGCTTTTTCCGTTCCATCTCTCTACCTATATCCCTCCTGTCTCAGGTTAACTCTTTGAGAATGCTCCTGCCACAAGCTCTTCATCTGGATAAGGAAGAGGTCTAATTTTAGAATGCCGAATCATCAACTGCTCTCTACACTACTCAAGCATCGCCGCACTCTCCTCCATTCTTCATCCCAACTGACTTTCATGGCACTTGTGCAGGAGAAAAAAATTCACAAAAAAATCTCTCCTCTTATCGAGTTGTTCTTTGCTCCCAGCTGGCACCATCAGTGGCAATCCCGATTGCGGTCAGTTAAGCCTCCTTTTCTTCCACCACTCTCTCCCTGTTTACGCACAGCTCATTCAACTGAGATAAGGATGATGATAGAACCCAGGAGCACAATCCCTATCTCCTCTCAATATCTACCCTAGTTCTGGCTGCCAGATGCAGAAAATATTTTACTTTTTACAAATGTGCGCCTTTTGCGCAAAAATGTGCAGTTTTTGGAATGGCTTGCTTTGTAAAATGAATGATGATGGTGATGACCTGCCTAACCTGACAACTTCAATTTCCTGTGCACCAAAAAGCTACTAATAGACTAATCGACTAATTTATTGCCGTTCAATTAAGATGTAAAGTTGCGTCTAAGAAAGTTTTCTTTTACCTGATGGAGGGCAGTGATCCCGTCTTCGTCGACAGCATTAATGTCATATCCATCTTTTATCATCCGAGCAACTTGAAGTTTGTCGTTGGAGGCACAGGCGGCCTGGAAGATGCACTTATCTGCGAATTTCACCCGTTTAGGCCTGCTTCGAATTTCGATGCTTTCCTTTTCAGTGTCGGACCCCCGCCATCGTTCCAGCTGGGCTTTCCGTTTGCTATACGCCAGGACGGCGGACTCGGACTGGGAGCCACCACCCAGCGTCATTTTCGGTGTGCGAAGAACTTACTTCAAAACCGTCAATAAATTACTAAATTGTAGCAAGAGAGGCCGCACCTTTAATTAACTTAAGCCTCTCTTCCCAAGTCCAAGCTTTGCTTTACTCACTCTCGCACACACTACTACTCTCACTCAAAGTAACTACACTTGTGACGGACATTGTGAAAAGTGAAAAATAAATGTAATTTAATTCACTAATTCATTTTCTCAAGCTGATTTCACTCCTCTTCTATTTGTAAACAAATAGTAAACATTGTCTTGGCAGTATTGTTGTGATGACAATTTGAAGTCATTTTGGTTGGAAGACTTGAAACGCCTTGATGACTACATTGCGATATTACTTTCCTTTAATTTTACTGAAGCTAAGGTTTTGGTCAGATTCGTTCTCGTTGCTTAGTGCATAGTTGAAAGAGTTGAAGCGAACACATTCGATTCCGTTTGTAAGGCAGACACGGTTGATATCGTTGATGAGAATTTACTTGGTTTACATCTGACAATTTGTCTTTTTCGCTAAAAATCAAATGCATAAATACATTTAAATTGCAAGATGATAAATGTACAACTAAATAAATTCCTTTAATTACTCTTGTGTATATCCATTATGCACTCATACCTGTAATTTCGTATTGAATTCTTCTACACTGTCTAGAATCTTCTACTTTGGTCCAAAACTAGTCAGTTTATACCCTGAAACAGTTTCCCTCCCACTTCTTTTCTGGAAATCGTAGAATCCACAGCGAACGCCAAATCCCGACATCAGCTGATATCATCCCACTTCCCCAAATTACTTTAATAGGTCCACATTTAACTTTCTCACTTTCCGAAATCCTCTCGTATTCTATCTACTTTTAATAAAATGATAAGTACACTCTGCAATAGAGAAAGTCTCCAGTTTAAAGAATTTTCACTATTTGTTTTAACTGTCTAGAAGCTTCAAAGCGGCATTTTAAACTAAACTTGTCGAACTATTAAAAAGATTTATTTAACTTCATTTAAATAATTAAATAAATTAGAAATACTATTCCTAACTTTGCTCCTTTTTTTGCAGTCTCGTTTCAAATGTATTTCGTTTTTTCTGTGAAATCTCTCAAAAAAGATCTGTTTACTCAAATAGGCGGCTACTAGTTTCATTAGTGCAACTCCCACCTTATAAAGAACTCATTAAACGTAGTCAGCCCTTCTGCACATTTACCTCCTGAGATAGACAAAGCTAAATAGAAAATAAATTAGTTAACCGTAAAAAATCATTAGGGTGAGTTTCAGTGCCATGCTACAGCACTTATATTCCCTCAATTTTAGCTGGATTGCTCTTCTAGCCTCTTCTACCTCTTTCAGGTTATTGCCAATTTAGTCCTCCTATAAATGGGAAGTACTAATCGTAGTAAATAAAATAAATGTATCTTCTTCTTTAACTAGGAGAGAGGAGCAGTGCAAAAAACCATTAAACCAACTGTAAAAGAAACTGAGGCGAGAAAAACCACACACTCGTTAAAAAATGAACTTACTATCTTTCTACTTAGTTTTATTATATTATTTTAAAACATTTTTTAATGGAGAGCTGAATTTTTTTTGGCCGTACTTGTTATTTAGTATTTATTTATTTATTATTATTTTTTACTATTGGATGTGTGGTGCAGGAGGATTTTGCACCAGTAGCAAGGAGTACTAGGAGCACTTGCATATTATGCAAACAGTGGAATCTCCACTTTTTTTATATATTTTAATGAATGATTAAATGGATGATGATGATGATGGTATGAGGGACTGCACTAAACGAAGAGGATAACTACGATATCCGATATGGATGGGATATAATATTTTTTCATTAATGGAGTGGATCCTCTCGGGCCAGACGGCTGTATCCAACCATGCTAAAATGTGGGACGTGGAGTGTATGCCAGCTCGCAGATTTCCTATTCCGTCAGTGTTTTTTCCTATAAGGGAATTCTTTTTTTTGAGTAGCGTGGTACGGATACAACGCTCCCTTTGATACGATGTAGCAAAGGATGGAGAAAGGCGGAGCAAAGCGAGTACAACAATGCTTGGAGGTTTTTAGAATGCAGAGGAATGCATGGGATGTATCTGCCCGTGTAAATTACACTTTTGTAGGGATGGGTTGAGCCAGTGCACTGATTTTCGTACAAAGAGAAAAGTGAAAATTAAAAAAAAAATGTGTGGTAAAATGCAAAGCAAAGGGGAAAATGTACAGCAGCGAAATAAGAGAGTTTTGGAAAAAAAAGAACGCTGCCGCTATACAGATTTGTAAAATGGGATTCGTATGTAGCTTTGTTGAGATGAGAGCTTTTTTTAAAAAAAAAAAGGTGGCCTGGTCCTGGTGCATGTTGTAAAGACTGAGGCTGGTGATGCCGAGAAGTGAAAAGGAAATGAGATGGATCGATGGATGATAATGATGAGTGAAGTGGATACGGGATACGATAAGGCTCTTTTGCATGCATTGCTATGCACTTGCCACACATTAGTCTTTTCTCTCAAGATTGAGAAATAAAAAGGGGTGACCAGTTGATAAAAAAAAGTTTTCAAGAAATATAAGCTCCTCTTCTCTCCTGCTTTGTCTATGACGAGTTGGCGACGCTTCATGCTTCGATATCGATAATGCATTGGCAATTGCGGTATTTTCGCAGTACTTTTTAATGCAAAATGATGCGAATTTTTGTAACAAAAAATGGCTTTCAATTTTATCTTCTCGAACATTTTTAATTCGTTTTCCCCTCATAATTAAACTAAACAATTAATGACACAAAAATACAACTTGCAACTTTTGCAAACTACGTACACACAAAAAAAGGTGAAAATTGGAAATGAATAGAATAGTAGACAAAGTATGTAATGTTTAGTATTGCTTTGTTTCCCTTAGCACAGCACTCATCATATTTTTAAATTATCCATAATAGCACTCTTTCTTTATAAAGACTGAAGACTCGAAAAAAAAAGAACCTCCTTAGCACTTTGATTATTACTTACGTATATGAAGTTGCAATTTGATTATACTCAGGTATTTTCTTTCTGTTAAGTCTAAATAATGTGATGTACAAATACGTTTAGTGCTTAGTTTTACAGGATATACACATACGTGTTAGTATAATTAGTTTTGATTTGCTATAGCATAATTATGGTTAATTAGTGTCAGAGTTTCTTAGAGGATGGTTGCTTTTCCGTTAAATGATTGGTGGTTGGTGATGTTGAAGCTGTCCAGTGCTCTTTACGAATTTTACAACGTTCTCCATGTACGAAGGTTCACTTCGACACCCCGCAGCATCAACAGTTGGAAGTATGCTCCTTAAAAACACGAAGATTCCGAGAAGCGTTAGCACCAAGGCAAAGCTCTGCTTTAGCCATTTCATTGTATCTTCCATCGACCAAGCCCAGTACAGCTCCCTTCGCAGAAATTCAAGAGTGTCGTTGCAGACTCTGCAAAGTAAAAATACATCAAATAACCCTCTCATACAATTATTTTTAAGACTCAGTAAATTTGGAATGCTCACTTTTTCAACGGATTCTTTGAGTCCTTTTTCCCCTTCGGAGTCAGTCTTTCTTTGGCTTTTGGCAGCTCAGTGTTGGACTGTTGGCGGTAGAGAAGGTGACCAAACTGTCCAGCCCTCTCTGGTTCAGTACCCTCACATCTGCAGAAAGGCAATTAATAAGGTACTTGCTATTGTTTTTTTTTTTACATTTTTGAAAAGGTACTAAAAGTAGTTGTAATTTTTAAAAGGAATTTTTTTACTCTACTCACATTTCCTCCTGAAGCTCCTCCCGCTGAGACTAGAAAATTGAAGAATTTATTAATTAATACTAATTCTTTTAGATATTATTATTATTATCACATAGAAATTCACGAATAGACAAGCCCCCACGCAAATTTTTTTTCACTCACTCTCTGCTCATAATTCCTAATGCAGCATGTATTTATATAATCAATCATAATTAATCCCACTGTTTTAAAATAGCTACTGAAACAAATTTGTTTTAAAAGGTTATTTATTACCTTCTCTTCATCCTTATTGTTGAGCTCCAATCTGCCTACCCGACTCGGAGAGGAACTTTCATGTTGGATATTGTTCCTTTTCAGTAACTCTTTCAGTTTCATATTCTCCACACTCAGATCATCGCAAGTGGTTTTGAGACCGTCGTACTTCGAGTTGAGCCCATACTCTAGGCTATGTACATAAAAGATGACAACTTCCATTAACCTCCGAACCCTGTTCTCGTTGTCAAGCATGCCTAGTCTTCTTGCGTTTTTGGAAAGACCACTTGAATACAGTTCGTATTCCTCCGTGATATTCCCAAGAGACTTGATAACTCCCAAAAGGGCTTCCGAAGAGTGATCTAGAAGTTGACTTTTGCATATATCGTTTAAATCCTGGAATCAGAAAGTGGTTTATTTTTAGTCTGAGAAGAAAACAAAAAATGGAATTTTAAAATTGCTCTTTTTTCTCGTTAAACACATACACGTTGCGCTCTCTTTAGAGAGCTATGTAGCCTCTTAATGCTCTCTTGACTCTCTTGGTAGTCTTTGCTGAGAGACTCTAGTCGTTCGTCAATTTTACAATGTTCCGTTTGGAAAATCTCGGCCATATGCTGGAACGCTTCTTGGGTGTATTTAAATCTTTCCTCACTGAGCGGCTCCTTGCAATCCTTGAGGGCATCAAATTCTCTAAAGAAATCTTCCGCCATACTTGGCAACAGATCCAGGTCCTCAGCAGCCTGCTCGTCGTGATGGAACGCGTACTGTGTTATGGGAAGACTAGTGCCTTGCACTCCTACTAGTCCACCAACCCCCAAAGTTTCATCGTTACCCTCCTCTTGCTGATACTGATTGGTGTAGTTTTCCCTGTGCTGCTGGTCCCTATCCTGACGGAGCTGTCGCCACTCTGTAGAACTCAAGCGTTGTCCGTTACTGTGCGATGATCTCATACTGGGATTATACGTAAGTTGAAACATTGTTTCCATCTCATCTTCTTGTATTCTTCCGGAAGGTGTTGTTAAGCAAACTGCTCCATCATTGCAAGGGGAAGTCTCACTGGCACTGTTAAAGTTCTCATCCTCATTATTATTCACAGGCGTCGTATCTCCATCCACAGGAGTCAGCGTTTCCTTTTTAAAATTATTATTATTAAAATTTATTAAAATGATAATTTAATTGCAAATCTTTTTCGAAATTATATTTTAAAAGAAGCTTAAAATAAAAATAAATAAACTTAATTTCTAACTACAAAAATAAAAAATATTTCTTCAACTTGGACGGCAACTCAAAGTTAAAACGGTAACCGGTCAACATTTTTCATTTTAAAACCTGACTGGATGACCCCTGGCTAGGTGTCCAGTACGGACTGGATGGGGAGGAGAACGGACTCCCAAATGTGGTATTGCCTTCACTAACTAGTGACGCTGTGTCAGAATCAGCATGCGGTATCCTTCCTCTTCCTCCACTCCCTAACAGTATCATTGAAGAATGGCAGGATCTGTACGCCCCACTGGTAGCACTACTCCTGTCCTCCTCCCCTTTCCCCCCGCTGCTCACCGTCACTTTGAGAGGCCTCTCCAGGCTAAGATAGACACTCTCCCCTTGGGAGCTCGTCACACTTACAAAGTCGTCCTCCCTCTGGCCTTGCTGATGGTGGTGGTGGTGATGATGGTTGGAGTGATGGTGATCATCCTCCACAGCATTCTCCATCCGCTGTAACTTCCGCCTTCCTCCTAGGCTCCCGCGGTCATTCATTCTGTCCCAAGAGTCATGTGCGGGATTTCCTTCTGTTTCCTCTTCGTAGACAACGGACAAGTCATCCCTTACTCGGACACTGTCCACCAGAAAACACAAAACATGAACAGGTGAGCACTCAAACACAAAATCTTTTTCGCCTTTTATATTATCTCCCCCTTTCCCTACCACTACGTCTACAGACACAGCCAAAAAGCTGCTAACAAGAAATCACAACAAAACCCATCCCATTCATCACCATCATTTTTATTCTCAACCTCGAGAAAAAAACACTTTTTTCCTTCTTTGGCTTTGGCTGCTCCTGCTACGCTGCAGCTGTACTGGCCCGCAAGTCGCAGTGCATCCAACATCCGTTCAGTCAAGTGCTGCTCCTGATGATGATGATGATGATACGCTGATATGCCACGAATCACAGAGTGAGGCACGAGCACGAGTACAACGAACAGGATAGCTGCCGCAGCCACCCACATCATTACAAAACTGCTTATTATTACTACTTATTTGCATCACCAGCGTAAAAGCGTAGTCACTAGTGATGAGAATTAGCCATTCTGCCCAACTCTCGTCGCTGTGAGCTTATTCCCCATTTACATTCGCGATGTTGGATGTTCCCATGTACCAATTTACTAATCTTTTGAGAGCTGAGACGAATTCTTTTTTTTGCAACCGTGGAACGATATGATTGCTATGCGTGCAGAACTCATAAGATTTACGACCTGTCTTACCTGCCATCATCACTAAGCTTGTCCAAGCTGCCGCTGCCACTCTCGACAGAGTCGGACACGATGGGACTCATCATCATCCCCAGTTTCTGAGCCAGCAGGGGAGTCTCCACGATGGGAGAGTCAGTTTGCACCGCAATGGAAACCTTGGAAGGCGCTCGGAACGCTTTCCCACTGTCAATGTCCTTGAGAATGGGCAGTCCCGGACAGGATTTTGTTAGGGAAAGGCTTCGACTTGATTCGTACTTCTGCATAGAGTTTATATGAATTGTTTAATTTTTCCGGAAATTGCTTGAAAAATCGAGTGGCTGTAAGAGCACTTACAATTAAATGCAAAAGCTCGTGACTTTTCTTGAGCTGATCCCGGAACTGAATGAGCTCCTGATGGATTTCCTCCACGATTGTGTTGATCTGTGCAGGGTGGCCTGATGCCAATCCGGTGCCGTTTTGTGGTGTGGAGAGTTGCTCCCCTGGAGCGACCACTGTTTGTGGAGTTTCCGTCCTAGAATTTTTTTTTTCAAAATTAAATTTTGAACATTGACGAAATTGTAATATGTATTTGGAGTACAGAGCTGTTGAAAAGCTAAAAAGTGCTATTCCTACCCCACAGACGTTTTAAGACAATTTCCCATATCAAGGAAAGGAAGACAATCAAATTCTAGCTGCGATATTACAGTTAGTTTTTCGGAGTGAACTTTGATAAAGAAGTTAATTTCCGGCTATCTTATCAATGGCAGGAAATTTTGTGAAAAGATGAAGGTAACTCTAAGGGCACTGGCTAATACTCCCATTCTTAACTAGAGAGTAAAAATTACTTTTGAAAATATTTCTCGTTAGTTGAGCCGCAAGATTACGCTGGAACTCTGGACTAGTCTCCAGTTCTCAGATGAGAGCGGAACGAAAATAAAAAATGGATGTAGTCGTTACGCCGTTTGGAGGAAAGTGAGTGAGTAAGAGGAAAGAGGGGAAGTAGAATTTTTATGTACATTTTTGGGGGATTTGTGGAATGGAAGGAATATAACGGAAAATTGGATCGGAGAGATGCTGTATGCTTGTGCATAGCCGGTTGAGACGACAACTTTCGTTCCAGTCTTCCAGCATCCGAGCGAAAGAGATTTTTTTAGTAAAGCCGGACGCAGGTCTACTCTGCACCCTCCCCTCATCCTTCACTCAACTCATCTTTCAGCTCAACCAAACAAACAAAAGCCACACAAGGAAAAAGAGACAAAGAAGAAGCTGCATCCTGTTTTCCCCTTCTCTCATACACTTTTGTTGTATTAGTTTGGCTCTTACCGAGCAGCGGAGTAGTTTTCTCGGAGATCCCTCACCACATCCAGCAGCCTGGTGAAATCTTCCAGAGACTCTGACTCTGCCTGAGTTGCAACGTCAAATCTAGGCGGAGGTGTGATGAAAGAAGACATATCCGCCGTGGAATGACTTATTGTTGGATAAGGGAGATCAATTGAAGCCTGGAGGAGTTCCGCTTGGATGCTATCTATGCCACTTACATCCAACTGCATATAGAAAAATGATGAATACATTTTTTTTAAAACGAAAAAATTGTATTGGTACAGTTTTAGAAAGCATGATGAATAAGCAATTTTTAGACAAAATTTACGTCAAAGCTTGGCTCATGTGAAAATCGGGTGGACTGTCCTTCCTGAGCTGCTGTTAACTCTTTCACTTGTGTTGCCAACTCCTCCCTTTCCAACTCCAGATTCTTTACTCTTAGCTCCAGCGCCTGGTTGGAATTACTCAAGTGCTCTATTTCGCCCTTGAGGAAGTGTTCCCTTTCCTTCCACTTCTTTTCTGTAGTCACTCTCTCCGTCTTTGTCTGGTTTTCGTTCACATCCTTTTCCATGTTAAGCTGGTCCACTTGCTCCCTAAGCTCCACAGCCTCCTTCATGTAGCCCTCACTTTTCTTCTCACTCTGCCTCAACTGGTTCTCAAGTCTGTCATTAGTCCTCTGAAGAATTCTTACCCTATCCTCCTGGCACATTAGCATTTTCTTCTGCTCCGACACCTGCTTCTTCACTCTCTCGATGTTTACCCACGCGAGCTTCACTGACTTCTCCATTTCGCCTAAGCTTTCCTTATCAATACCCTCAATTTCGTTCCAGAGTGCTTCGCTCCTCTTCTTATGGAAGTCGTTGCGTCGCTTCAGCTCCTCAATTTGATGTCGTTGGTCTGCGATCACTCCAATATAGTCTGTAAGCTCGTTAAGCTCCTGCTCCATGCTACTACTCGCTGACACAGTCCCCGCGAAGGCTTCCAGTGACAGGTCCCTGTCCCCCTCAATACAGCTCAGATTAAATTCATCCAACTTTGAGACGAGCGATCCATGCTCGGTCTTCCTTGGGGACGACGAGCGAGGAGAGCTCATAGCAGCAGTCTCCGTCTTCACTGGAGACCTTCACACATTTCATTTGAAATGAAAACAGAAGCAAATTAAATATTTTCACCTGAGTCACTCTCTCGGACACTACTCCAGCTTCGATAAGAGATTGTGTCACTGATAAGCCACAAACATATTATTCTCTATATATCATTCCACTTACAAAACTGATGAGCTATCATTGATCTTTTTCTCATATCAACTCATGCAGCCGCTCACCTTTTTACTCTCTCTCTATCTATGATGATGACTTTGAGTGCAAGCTCTGTTATTTTAGTGAAACTATTTCAGCCAGGCTCGAGTTTTTTACTCTCCTCATCATCAGCAAACATAAAATTAGTGGCCCACACATCAATCACACACTTCCATTCCGCACATAACGCAATCACACCAGAAACAGTTTTTTTGTTGGAATGGAAAGGGAGAAGAGCCAGAGAGAGTTATTATTATTTAGTACACTACCATTAGCATAAAAATGCAACCTTGAGGGGAGAGAGATATATAGCTTGAGCAAAAATTACCACATTTTATAGCTATCTCGACTCTCGTACAGTCACCAAACAGTGTTTTTGCCACTTGCTTGCTCCTCTCGCAAGTGTAGTTAAAATGCGGCATTTTAATCGCTCTTCTCAAGGAGGAAGTACAGGTAAAAAAAGAGTGAAATGACTCGTGCAAAATAAAAAAATAATATTTGAGCTTGCAGTATAACTACCTACAATTTGGAATATTATGACAACTGTGCAAATAAAAAAAACAGTAAAGCTGTGCTGAGCAGCAGGGGAAAATAAAATTGGCCGTTAAACTTACACTGCGGACCATTCCCGACATCGCAGATAGAGTTGGATGCCGTCCCTGAAGGTATCTATTGAAATGAGTGGATCTTCGCCTTTCGGATCCAGTACGTTTTGTAAAGCTTCCAGTTCCTCGGTGGAAGATGAGATTGAGTGAAACGAGGAGTTTCCGTCAAATTCCACTGCAAGGGCACGCAGCTCTTTGAGAGACTCCATTAGCTTGGAAACACTGACCATGCCAGAGTTCAAAGTGTCGCAACGGGCGAAGAGGGAGGCATAGTACTCTTCCTCTGTGATATAAAAATTAATAAAAATAATAATTTTTCTAGTTTACCTGATTATAAATGGTTATAATTGAAGAATAGGATGATAAGAGATGCTAATATGGAAACCTTCTATTCCTGAGTATTCCTTCAAATCAAAGTCGTCAGATATGTTGTGAAGCAAATGCTTCGGAGTTTTCATATCGGAAATCCCTTCTTCCTCGTCATGGGCTCCTGGGGAAAGTGCGACTGCACCTGACAAAGATTTTTCCTCTTTTTCAGTCTCATCTGAAACTTTCCAGTGGATGACGGGATCTATCGAATCCATTTTAATGGATCCTAGTGATCTCCGCTTCAGCTTCGGCTTTGATGGAGAGCACCATCGGATAAGGTCACTACTACCATTGGACTCGTTTAACTTGTCCCCTTTCCCCATTCCCATTCTCCGCCCCTCCAAAAAATACTAACAAACTGTTACAAGTTCTCCCCTGAAGACTTATTTTTTTTTAGATATTTTCCTCACTGTACTCCTCTATATACAAAAAATTCATTTGAAACTAATTTAAGACTACAGTTAAAAATTAACTTGCGTCAAAGCAATTAAAAACATAAAAGTAAAATTAATCACTGCTACTCCTTTCACAATAGAAACATAAAGGAAAAAATATTAGTATTGGAGGACAAAACTAAAAATAACATGTATTTGCTTCCTAAGTAATTCCGCGCATTTTGAGCCCACAAAACCGAGAGTAAACCGCACCAAGTATTTTCTGCATGTAGTCAACTTGGAAGATGTCTAATCGCTTTTGAAAGGGATTTTCTGCTTTCTGAAAACTTTGCATAATCTTCCTCCTCCTCCAAAGAAGTTCTACTACATAACTCCAGTGACCTTATCAGCACTTACTTTATCGTATCCCTACTGATTCTTTCTACTCTGCTTCTGGCTGCATTCCTCTCGCACAATTTTTTTTGGTTAGCATAATGTATTAAAAAAAAAGATTCATGCCATTGTTGATTGTGCTGAATCTGCCACAGGTTGGATGTTGGATGTCCGTGATCCAGAATGAAAAGTGGAGTAATTAGCTTTCCACAGAGCACGACCAAACGAGCAGTTCAAGCAGTGTAACTAAAAATGACTAGAAAGTATATTTACTATGAAATTGAAAAAAAGACAAAGTAAAGTTAGCTCGTAGCTGCAGTCGAATAGCGTTTTTTCTGTTCTGTTTGCATTCTGAAAGGCTATACTGTTTAAAGGTTGCATCAACTTGCCCCAAAAATGTATTTCTAACGGTTTCACTGCACCTCTCAGGTTAATTTTAATTTACTCAATTATTATTTTGGAGAGATAGTTGGAAAGTGGAAATGGTACAAAATTTTGATTGCATCAGTGTCCAATTTTTTTCTCGCATGACAGAAAAACTGCATCCGCTGAATGATTTCCACGCACTTCTGCCTACCCTATCTAAAATTTAGAAAACTAGTGCCATCCACTCTGTAAATGTCACAAATGTCAGATTTAAAAAACTGATTGGAGATGAGCTCGGCTACGCACGCAAACACAATTTGCAAGTAAATTGAACAATTAGCCGGCAACTGTTCGTAATTCTGTGTTAGATGAAACACAATCGAGAAAGCAAGTGGATGCAACTGCAACTTTTTCGAAAAATCTTTAATTTGAAAATGTTTCGGTTTCTACTGAAAGCAGTAGTGGTAGCTGTTATTGGAGTGGGCTACTTCCCAACCAGCCATACCCACCCCGATCCCATCCAGTATATTGAGAACCGACTCAATGGATTCAATGCAACTTTAGGTAAGCACGCGTACTTAGCTGCAATTTCACTAAATCTGCAAAAACATCGCAAAACTTCAAAACTTCCATTTCTTCTTTAGTTGTGGCTCAACACCAGATTACAACTATCAAGTTGGAAATTCGGGCAGTGACAAGCACAATCCAGTTTGACATTGGGAACCTCTTCGCCAAATTTCTGATGCTGAATGAAACCATTCAGAAAACTTGGACTGCCGTGGAGTCCTTGCAAGAGCAAACAGCATCGTTGACTACTTCCATTGAAGGAGTACAGAGTGACGTGACAGGTCTGTCCGACAGAGTCCAGGCATTGGAGGAGTCGAACAAGTTATGGCAGCGAAATTTCCAAATAGTGAACAAGACATTTGCCATGCTCAGGAATACACGATGCTTGAGCCCATTATAAAATGCAGTTTATGAGATAAATGAAAATGTTTCAGGGAAAGTTTTTTTGTATTTAGAAAGTATTCATCTTAGGCTTTTATTGCAAAAGGAATAAAAGAGAAGAGAAGGGAGGGAGTAGACATGGTTTTTCGAATCAAAAATAAAAGATCTGAAAGTTAATCTGAATTAATTTCTTATTACTGTACTGGAGTAGTCTTGTACTTGGTCCGTGATGGTGTCATCTTGTTTGATTCATGTGACATGGGAGTAGGTGGAACGGTAAAATCTGCGGATGCTGGCCGAGTTATTGTCGGTGGTAGGCTCTGGCTTTGAATCTGAGTGGTTGACACGGACATATGACTATAGTTGGTCAAACCACCTCCTCCGCCACTGCCCCCAACGCCGCCGGAGCTAGAGACAAAGCTACTTCCTGTAGTCGATAGAGTTGCTGTTGACGAGTCTTCACTCGCTGTAGAATTAAGTCGCTGAAGCGCACTAGATCCCACGTCCAACCCAACGAATGATGGCTTCAAGCTGCCAACCACGGATGACTGGCTTCCAATTGAGCCTGTAGCTCCTTTCAACGGCGGCAGATGATGATTATGCCCGTGACTGTGAGAGTCTGAAATGACGTGTGGGAGAAAGGGTTCCGGTCCCTCGCCATCTCCCAGGGAATTGGGCCCTGTTCCGTTGATATTATTCAAAAGACTACGAGTTCGTGACAGTGGCATGTCACCGAACTTTGTTCCGTTAACCAAACTAGTCCCTCCGGAAATTAGGGCGGTACTTCCACTAGACATGTTCCCAACGCCTCAAAATTCACCTTGACTGGAGCCAAAAGTCATCTCACTTAAATACCAACTTTCTTAGTATTACACCACATTCAATATATTCCACACTTTAGCACGTCCTCTTTAAATATTCCCTTAGATAAATCACGTTACGAAGTAACCATTAAACACTTTTAGACGCTCGTGACTACTCCTTGCATTAATCACTTGCACACTGATAACTTATTACAGCGAGATAAATAGAGCCAATGGGAGTGACAGACAATTCACAAAAATTTTAAATGCTTGTAATTTACCTTTTGCTATTTTTAGAAAGCTACTAGAAGCAAATTCTTTTCAATTTATACATGGATTAGATCTTTCTACTACTAGTCTTTTATCAGCGCTCTACCACTATGATTAGCTTATCGAGAAAGACAACGATTCATTAGAGGTTGATTATTATTGCTAGCAGCACCCTGCTTAAGATTTTGCTCATGAAATTTTGCAAATGAAATTCTGAAAGTTTTTTTTTGTTAATTTGCTTAAAAAGGAACCTTCATTCCTGCATTTTACTCGCACAAATTATAAATTTAGCGAGCACTTCCTACACTTTGCCACAGTAGCTTCTGTCTTGCAAATACTGCGTCTCAATACTTTCAAGATATCCCACTCATCAATTAAAAGGCTGACTCGACTACTGTCTCGGTGACAGGGCTGCACTTTTTTTCCCGCTACTAAATATTAGTAGCAAACTCGTCAAACGGAAAAATGCTTATCTTGAGTGAATGGAGACAGCACTGATTATGAAATTACACAAATCGTGTCTGGGTGTGCATGGTCCATATTCATCATATCATGCATAAACGTGCACAAGACCGAGTCCAAATCCAAAACAAAGAGGTTACTTGAGGTCAGGTTACGTGAAGAAGCAAGAAACTCCCGTACAACGAGCAGCAAGCGAGAGCGCAACGTTATATCGCTACAGTAGTACTAATCCCATGTTTTTTTTCCTTGTTTCTTCTCGTTTGCTCCTTTCGCTCACTCACCTTTTTCCCCTCCTCCACTCCAATTTTTGTACTTCTCAGCACTGGTACTGCACTCGACAAGTCCTCTTTTCAGTGTTTTCAATGCAGAACACAGAAAAAACTATGAAATTATATGAGCTGCCAGCTTTTAAAACTTTCCCAGCTCTCTTTTCCACTTTTTTTTCACACGATCGAAACAATTCCCTTTTTTCCAGGAACTACTTTTTCCTCTGAACCAGGAAAACACTTCCAATCACAAAATCACAGTTGTGCATAGCGTGCATGCAGTTATGTATTTTCTCTACCCACTTTTTTCCTATGGAGTTGTATTTTTTTGAGTTATGAGGCTCCTTCGTAATAATTATTTTTTGGGGAACTTTTTTTTTAAAAAAAAGTCTTGTTTAGAGTACCTTTTTATAGTGTTTTTAAAGGGTGTAATCATGAGATGAGAAAAGAGACTCTTTATTATCGGAGCTGTTTTGAAGCTGCTTCTCTAAAAACTAAAAAGGGAGACTTTTCCTCTTTTGTTGATTTTTTTTTACTTTTTGTCAGCCGCAGCCGAATAGGAGCTGATGCTGCGTGTAAAAACGAGCGAGAGGAGAACAAGCTCACAAAAAAATTGTATATGTTGGAGCGAGAGAATGCGTGTGAGATGAGTTAATTCCTGAAGAGGTACACATAGAAGTGTACGTCTTCACCGGAAGGCGATACAGTAGTGACTAAACCTTTTTTCAGCAAAAACCCTCGTCCACAACAAGGAATCGCATCGTGAACGATAAGAGAAATATTACGAGCCTCCCGACCCCACCATATACATAGCTGTGTGCGGATAACTGCTATGCTACACAAGAGAAGTGAAGAGTGAAGCAGGGAGCCAGAGCCAGGCCAGCCAGAGAGCCAAAGCAGCAAACAGGATTTTTTTTAGTATAGACACACCACCGAGGAGAGAACTGCTCACACCAGACAATGATGTAGGCTCGTTGAACAATGCATGCAATCAAAAAGAAGGGGAAGAGAACGTTGAAAAACAGCCAGAGCAGTGTAGCAGTTTTACGAATGAGCACACAGTTTGGGGTTTACAAATATTCTATATAAAAAATATTCTTTTTTAGCTAAAAAAAAAGCAGTGGATGGAGATGGAGTGGAGTGGAGTAGCAAGAGGACTAAACATGAAAGTCCGCCTGTTTTGTTGAGAACTGTTTGGGAGGACTACGTACTTCAGTATGTAAGTAAGCAGCTTCTTGTGTACTGTAGCTTTTAAAACTGCTTGTTTGAAGGGAAGAACGAAAAAGTAGAAAGTACAAAAAAATATAAAGCTGCCTTTGAGAAAAAAGGAGTCTCTCTATAAGCAAGCGTGTGTGTAAGTATGCAGTGTGTGGTAGATTGTAAGTGGGAACCAGTTTGATTTTTTTTGTGACATTGCATTTTGCTGCTGCTGCTGAGGCTCCTATATGCTCCTTAGAGCAGCTCTTCTCTATTCTCAATTCTCTAGCAACCACTCACAGCTCACAAGCGGAGTGATATAACAGTTTTAACCACACCACACGGCGAATATATATGCATAAAAATCCTGCATGAAGAGTACATTCTTCTTGTACATGTATACAGTTAAGTGATGATGATGCTACACTATCGGTTTCGACTCTCTCCTCTTCTTCCATCTACTCTGTGTACAAAAATCATCATCACCGTTTATTGTTAAAAATGGAGTCTAGGTTCGACAAAAGCATTTCCCTATCTTGAAAGATTAGGAGGTTCCTTCAATCTCAGGTCACTTCACTCAACTGCTATTCCCTACTTTACTTTCCTGTTTTATTTTCCCCGGCCCTGGCGCTTGTTTGTTGCGAGGAGTAAGAGTGAGAGAAGCGAGTCGCTCCTGCAATTCCTGTAGCTTGTCACTCTTCATAAAAGAGACACGTCGTTTTTCACTGCACAGCTTACGCTCTTTTTAAGGGATGAATGCGGCATGATTGTTGTCAAGCTTTTTAAATTTTGATAGGTGTACTTGTACGTCAAAATATTACTCATGGGAAAAGCTCTGACTTGGGACCTATGCCCCTTATAAATAGCTTTACTTCACTACTAATCTTTATATGTACGAGGAGTGGAAAATGTGAAAAACGATGTACATGCATAATTTTGGAACCGTATTTCAAGTAGTCTAGTCTGGTGCTTTAATTTCCTATATTTTTGGAAAGCAAGTAGAGTAAGAAATGCTCATGCGCTCAACGATTTGCCTAATTTCAATGGAATGCTTCATTGCCAATGAAATTCCATGCAGATTCTCCAGCATCTTTTAACTGTTGCGTTGTTGCATATCTTGTCAGTTCCAGTTTGCACGCTGATACTGCGTGTTGTACATTTTATACGAGATCATAGTGTAAAATGTTTTTGATGTAGACAAAAAGAGACAAAATTCCGTAATGCTCGCTTGTTTTTACTGAATATGGAATAATTTCAAATGTTCAACATTCATTTAACGCTGTCATTGAAATAAATACAAACTTTACTGCAAACTTATTATAACTTTCACTGCATACTGTAGCATTTCGCATCGAACAAAGGTTATGTACCTATTTCAAATAATTTTTGTTAGCGACTTACCTACTAGTACCTGGCGATTCATAAACGCCCAGAAACCACTCAAGATATTCCTTGGAATTTTGTCTACGAATCTTCCTTGCTTGCACGCTAGTGCTGCAGGAAACGAGAAGGGGATGGCGAGTTTGCAATAAAAAAACATACGTAATCAAGATAATGGATCTGCCATTTATGCATCTTTGCAATGCAGTAAACACAAAGAACAGAATCAGGACACCCCTATATCCAATTCTTTATCATCAGAGGAACTTTCTGACTCAGAGATGAAAGACGCTATAAAAGAAGTGAGTCGGCTTGTAAGGAGTTAAATGAACAAAAGCAAAAATTCGTTAGTATTTCCATAGCCTTCATTTTTGCTCAGGTATCAAGAAGCTTGCCATCTCGGTATTGGCAAACTCCGATTACATATTTGCTGCGATATGATACAACTCACTTTTTATATGAATCCATCCTGCTTGAATTTCGATGTTTCCTGTTTTGCATATTGCTTGATCAGTGATGAACAAAATGATGGATCAAGAAATCTAAAACCTCTACCCTTTCCTTTCCCATTTTCCTGATTGATGTAAGTACCTAGTTATAATTAAAATCTTGCAGTAGCAGGGTAGATTAAGGAAAAAACTACTTTGATAACTTCAGCAAACGAATACTTGGCACATTTTCTTGTGTACAGATTAAATTAAAGAGGCCTCATATTGTCTAATGGACCGGGAGCCTCATTATAATGCTTTTACATTCCTTTTCAAAATTTTTAATCTTTAAGCATTTTGTTTTTACTCGTGAAAGCTAACTTTGATGTAGGTATTTTTTATGTATAAAGTCGCCAGAATCTCGGAATGGTTTTTAAAGAAATAATTTGAAACTACATATAGGTACCTCCTTTATCCGCAATTTCAATACCAGTGCGAACAGGCTCATGTTCGACCGTAAAAATTTTTTGCGACTAATACTAAAATCAAACATCTTCCATAAATAAATACAAGCAGAGAACGAACGGTACATAAAAATATTATTTTCAAAATTTAAACCCTCCTATTCCTGATGTATGTAGCTCGCCAGTTCCCCTAGTCTTCGGTAAGCTCGTTACCTTCGGCCTTCTACACGATCGAGCCTTTTAAAATTTTATGTCTACTGGCTTTTTTATGTATCGTTATTATTTGCTTCAATAGCTGAACAAGCATAGGGGAAACTGATACGTGCAAAAATCTGAAACATCGTATTTGGAAGCATGGGGACCGCTTCATGATTTCGACAGGGATAAACCATATTCGGAATTAAGGGTTAAAGTTAAAATTAAATGAAAATAAAAAATAATTTCCACGAGACGTTTTATACTCAGGAAATGTATAGACAGAGACTGACAAGTTGTCCACAGTAAGCGACTCAATTTACTCGTGATTTATTCTGTTTTCAACACAACTTTTACCTATCATTAAGGCTAAACAGTTTCCTATGGCATTTAATTCTTTGTATAAGCGAATAATGATTGATACCAACCTACTGCATATGTTTTTTTCATTGCGCGTATTCTGGTAGTAGTGCGTTTTTTATTTTTGCGTAGCCCAGAATTGCAGATATGTATCTCATTTTTAAGAAGAAATAGTAAGCTGTCAGCAAGCTTGCAGAGTACTTGCGAAAGCTGTGAGCTTGTATTTGCACCTATATCGGTTCAAGAAAGACTACTTTGAACGAAATGCTACTTTCGGATTTTAGTAAGAATTAAGGTTAGTGTTCTAAATCCTTTCCTGCGCCAATCCACAGTGATGCATACCACACCTTCTCCATTTTTTCTTTAAAAAACTTTGGCTATATACAATAAACGCATGGGAAAAAATTTCCAGATTTATTTCACAGACAAGTGAGCTTTGCGTTGCAGCAGAATCCGAAATTTGGCACACGGTGTGCTTATGTTCACAAACATTTTGGAACGAGTGTCAATGGAATCATACTGAAAGTTTGTTTCTTTTAAATTATTTCTAGCCTTGTCATACTGTATATATTCCACAAGTAACCATATTACAAACTTTTATTCAGGTGTACATTAAATTACTATGGCTGGATTATTGGAGGTACAAAATCTCCTCATAAAAGAAAGAGCTCTCTGCCAAATATTCTCCAAAGAGCCCTAAATATAAATAACTCGAGCCATTAAAATTTTTTGTATCAAGTAGCACACATCAAATTATATATTTCCTACAAAGAAGCGTGTATAAATTGATTTAAATTGACTGCTTTATGCATAGTTCAGCTTAAGCTTTCTTCCTATTTTTGTAGTTTCAACGTTTAGCGGAAGGAGAAGGGAAGGAAGCTAACAATGCAATGTCAAAAAAATCCCGTTTCGGGAATTGTGTGCACGGACACTGTTTTACTAAACACTAAAGTGATTAAGAAACATTTTGGGTGAAGAATTATGGACTCTCCTACCGTCCAATTATTGCAATTTACTCTTTTCTATGAAATATACACTCTAGTTGTTCAGACACCACATAATTTGCACACTTG